>BDDC01002133.1:0-15877 GCA_001662425.1 Chlamydomonas sphaeroides | reverse complement strand
CCGGTGCGGGGCAGGGCCGGTGCGGGGCAGGGCCGGTGCGGGGCAGGGCCGGTGCGGGGCAGGGCCGGGGCGGGGCAGGGCCGGTGCGGGGCAGGGCCGGTGCGGGGCAGGGCCGGGGCAGGGCCGGCCCGGGCGCAGCTGTGGGCCTGACCGCCCCTAGACACACGAGCCAAACCCGCCGTTCCCCCCTCCTGCCTCTCGCCCCCGGTCAGGACGGCGTGCGCTGGCTCAACCTTGCGCGCTTCCTCAACCTTGCCCGACTGCTGACGCCCTGCTTCCGCCCCACCCGCGGCCGCCGCCGGGTGCGGTTCGGCGGCGGCGCCAGCGCGCGGGCGCTGCTGCGGGCCGGCGCGGGCGGCTGCGACGGAGGGGCCAAGGGGGTGAGGCGGGGTCGGGAGGGGGCCTGCAGGCGGGTGTCGGGACGGGTTGGGAGCAGGGGCGAATGCGTGGAAGGGGTGAAGCGCGCTGTGCGGCGGCGGGGCAGGCGGGGCGGAGCGGCCGCAAGGGGCGCGTGGTTTCGGACGGCCGCTGGGACCCCCGCTCCGGAGCGCGCTTTGTCCGGCAAGCGGCCGGCGGCCAGCCCGCTACCTGGCCACCTGGCCCCTCCCTTCGTCAAACCTGAGGAGCCCGCCGGTTCGACTTTGTGGAAGGGGTGCTCAGGCCCAGCACAATCGGGCCCGAGCGTTTGGCTGGGAGCTTGCCAAGATAAACGCCTGAAGTCCCTTGGTACCTCTCGCCCCTTCGCCCTCGCCCCCGGCCGCCAGGCGCCCGTCGACCCCGCCGCGCGGCCGGTGTACATCCAGGTGCGGTTGGTGCGTGCCGCGTGCTGGCAAGGGGAGGGCCGGGGGAATGCCCGGGGCAAGGCGTGTGTGTTTTGTGTTGTGGTGCGGGGAGGGGCGGTCATTTGGCCAATGTACATCCAGGTGCGGTTGGGGCGTGCCGCGCGGGTCGTGTCACCACGTGCACCTACCTCTGAGCACACGTTGTCCCTGCGGGGCCTCCCCTGCCTCCCCCCTGCTCCCTCAGGTCAGGCAGGGGCGCCACCTGGTGTGGCCCACCTTCGAGGGCGTGGAGCACACCTGCTACTGCCTGCTGCTGGTGGGGGGCCAGCCCCGGGGCAGCACGCAGGTGCGTGTGCGTGTGTGTTTTGGTGGGGAGGCTGGGGAAGGGGAGCAGGGGAGGCCGGTTCGTGGGTGTGCCGGTCTGTGTCGTGGGGGTGGGTTAGCACGCGTGCTACTGCCCTCTGCGGAGACCGCAAGGCCCCTGGGAGCATGCCCCTCCCTCTGACCCCCAACCCAAGTCCTCTGCCCTCTCCCGTCTGCCCCTGGCCCCACTTGCCCATCATCCCTTGGCTTTCCATGCCTCCTCCCTCCTGCTGCGAACCCCTATCCCTGCCACCTTCCCTGTGGCCCCCGGCCCCCTCCACCTCCCCCACAGGCCCTGGCAGTGGCGCCCAACGGCGGCGGCGCCCCCAACGGCTCGAGCGGCGGCGGCAGCAGCGCGGTGCTGTGGAACGAGGTATTCAGCTTCCCGCGCTCCTGCCTCGAGGTGCGTTTACGTCCTCGGCTGCCTGCACAGATGAACGGCCCTCTGTACGGCTTTCCGTACGGCTAGAGTGGCCCGTGAGGACCCACGTTGGCCCGCCCGGCCAGCCCCACCTGATCCGCCCAGCCCCACCCGGTGCCTCTGCCGCCCCTGCCGCCTCCTCCCGTCCCCAGGGCACCGCCGGCGGCCGAGTGCAGCTGCAGGTGTGTGGGCCGGGGGATGGTCGGGGGGTTTGGCGCGCACCCAGTGTGCGTGTGCAGGAGCTCACGTGCTTTGTCGGCCAGGGTGGCCCAGGGCGGTTGGCTGGCGTGGTTGGTGCTGGGGTGCAGGAGCACAGGTGTTGTCTGGGAGAGGGGCTCAGGAGGCTGCGGCGGCGGGGCACGTGGATACCGCGGGCCAACGGCATGTGGGTGTGTGAGCTAGCTGCCTGCACCCTGCGCTCCCTGCCTCCAGGTGTGGTCGTGTGAAAAGTACGGCGACGACGTGCTGGTGGGCCAGGCGGAGCTGGGGCTGGGGCCCATGCTGGCAGCGGAGCGGCCGCACCCGCTGAGCGCGGTGCTGGAGCTGCAGGTGCGGGGGCCGGGGAGGGGGAGGGGGTCGGAAGGGGGCAGCGGAGGGGGAAAGCGTGTGTGTTTGCTCGGGCCAGGCCCCCGGTGCGGCGCGCTGGAGTGTGTACGTTGGGGGCCGAGGGGCAGGGGCGGCGGCAGAGAGGCGCCTCCCTTTGGCAGGTACCCGGACCGATGCCCACCGACCACGCAAAACACATGCCCTCACCCCCCTCCCCTCGTCACTGCTTTCGCAACCTCTTCCCATTTTATACCCCCCGCCAGACCATCGACGACGCCAGCGGCGCGGTGGAGCCGGGCAGCTGCGGGGAGCTGCTGGTGTCGGCGTGGGTGGAGGCGGACCAGCGGGGGGCAGGTGGGGTTGGGGGGAGGGGGCAGGGGGCGTGCTTGTGTTTTGAATGCTGCCCGGCTGCAAGGGGCCAGCTGCGGGAAGCTGCTCGTGTCGGCCTGTGGGGGGAGGGCTGACATGTTGGGTTTTGTGGGGGTGGGGGAAATGAGGAAGGGCATGGGTTGCCGGCGGGTTGCACGGGGCCAGCTGCGGGGCGCTGCTGGCGTCATGTCAAGCCGTTTGACGCCACGAACACGCCTCCCCCACCTGCCCCAGCCCCCCGCCGCGAGGATGCCTGCATGCTGACGGGGGCGGCGGGCGCGAGCGGCCTGGAGGCGGAGGCGGGGGTGGTGAACTCCCACCTGAGCGCGCCGTGCGGCAGCAAGAGCATGCCCCAGGTGGGCGGATGGGGGAGGGAGGGGAACATGCGGGAAGCGGTGTGTATCAGGAGGGGCGGGCGCGCTGCGCCGTTGCGTCATTCTCCCCCAAAACCAACACCATACTCCCCTAAACCTCACCCCCGGCTGGTGCATAGACCGCTGGGCACGTAAAGTGTTTGTCGTACACCTTCACACGTTAGCATATGTTGAAACATGACCACGTTGACCACTTTCAGCATTGATAGCAGCAATCGCCGTGCCCCAACTCCCACCCGCCCAGGTGGTACACAGCCCGCTGGGCACGCTGTATGAGGAGCCATGTGTGGTGGTGCTGAAGATCTCGGTGAGGGCGGCAGCAACCCTAGCAGGGGGGAGGATGGGGAGTGGGAAGCGGGTTGGGAGGTTGGGGGGAAGCCGTGTGTGGTGATGCTCCTGATTTCGGTTCGGGATGGGGAAGGGGTGGGGCACCCAAAGGTATGGGGCCGGGGCAAGAGCCCTGCATGGCTGAGATAGCTGCGAGCAGCCGCGGGGCGCCGTGGATGGTACATATGTGGGGGCTACGGAACTTGCGAATGAAAACACACACGCTTTCCCCGCTTCTTCCCCCCCACCCTGCACCCCGGCCGCCGCCAGGTGGTAGGCCTGGTGGACCTCAACTACGAGCAGCTGGAGGCGTCCAACAAGGTGGGGGATGGAGGGGCGTGGCAGCCGGACTGGCCAACACAAACACAGAGAGCCACCGAGCAGAGGGCCGCGGCCTTCAAGGCTCAGACGTTCAAGGCTCGCGGCCTTCAGGGCACCCGTCTGGATGCACGGCCACCGCGCGAAGAGGCTCGGGGTGTGGGGGCGGGGCAGCTGCGCCGCGTGTGAGCGAGAGCGACCCGGGATCCGACCCACATGGTGCACCCCTGAGCGACATGTGTCGTACCGTGCTACAACACGTGCGTCGTTCGCTCGTACCGCAGGCCGGCGGCATCGTCAAGCGGCGCGTGCGGCTTGAGGGCATGTTGGCCCGTTCCAACTGCACGTACCTGGGGATCTGCGACAAGCCCCGCCCCGTCACCGCCGCCGCCGCCACCGCCGCCGCCGCCCAGGCCGCCGCCCAGGCCGCCGCCCAGGCCGCCGCCGCGCTGCTGCCTGGCGGCATGAGCGGCGCCGCCGCCGCCCGCCGCGAGGCCCCCGCGCACGCGCTGTCCGGCTTCCATCAAGGTCACACTTTCCGGCCCGCGCCCGGCGGCAGCGCGCGTCACTCTATGCGCCGTACGGCAGCGTCGTACGCGAGCTGGGCCATGGGCTGGTTCCGGCCCGGCGGCCACGCCCGTGTCGCCGCAGCCGGCCCAGCCGGCGGCGCCGGCAGCGGAGCCACCACCGCCACCGGGTCGGCGGCGCCCAGCGAGCGGACAACCGCCGGGGGCGCCTCCGCTGCCGGCGGCGGCGGCGGGCAGCGCAACTTGCCAGCGCAGCGCGGCGCGGCGGCGGCGGCTCCCGGGCGGTACGCAATGGTCAGCTGGATGTTTGGGAGACGTGGAGGCGCCCGAGCCGGCGGCGGCGGCGGTGCCGGCGGCACCGCCACACCGCGCCGCGGCGGCATCGCAGGCATGAGCAGCGGCGGCGGCGACGCCGGCGAGGAGCTGCTGGAGGAGGAGGACGAGGCCGGCGGCGGCGGCGCCGGTGGCGACGATGACGGCGCCGCCAGCAGCCGCGGCGGCGCCGTCGCGACGGTGCTGGGCGACGGCGACGACGACGGCAGCAGCATGGCGCTGCACCCGACGGTGCCCTTCAGCGCCATGACGGGCGCGGAGACGGCGGTGGCGGCGGCGAACGCGGGGCAAGGCAAGGGCATGTTCTGCTACTTCAAGGTGGGCGAATGGAAGCGGCTGGCGGCGCCAACAATGTTGCGCTGCCTTCTGGGAAGCAGCCCTCCCCTACCGTACCCCTTTCCTGCGGATGTCGACGGCTGCCTCACCGCCCCACTGCTGCTCCTTCCCCACCTCTGCCGCCCCGCCTCTGTGGACAAGCAGTGCTCTGCCCCACGTCTCTCTGCCCGCCGCCAGGGTATTCACACACGCCTCCTTCCTCCCCCGCTCTGTCCCTTCCCCGCCCCTGCCACCCCGCAGGTCTCAGTGGATAAGCAGTCACACAAGTCGCGCCTGAGGTGGCTGCCGGAGCCGGCGCCCGCGGCCGCGCAGCTGGCGGCGTTGATGGCGGAGGGCGGGGCCGAGGGTGAGCGGGCAGCGGCCTGGGCACGTGTGTGTGTGTGTGTGTGTTTCGTGGCTGCCCGCGGCCGCCGCCCGCCCAGCCTGCCCCCTGCGCCAACCGCCTGACGGAGCTGCAACATGGGCCCGGCTCGCGCCGCACCACCACCACCAAACCCCGCTGCCTCCTGCCGCCTGCTTGCCCACCCCCTTCGAGACACCCTGCCCCCTGCCCCTGCCCCAACACCCAGACGGCGGCCCGGCCCGGCTGACGGCGCTGCAGGCCTCTGCGTTTGTGTTTGCGATGGCCCGGCCGCTGCCCAATGCGCCCGTGCACCTGGCGCTCTACGTCACCACCTCGCCCAAGTGAGGGACGCAGGGGTCGCTGGGCCGCCAGGGCGGCAGGGCACGCTGCGGGGAGGGCGGAACGGGGTGGGGAAGGGCGTGGCGGGGTGGGGAGCGAGCAGAGCGGTTGGGGTATTGCCGTTTCATGTTGTGGTTGCAGACTCGTATGTACCCGTTCTCCGCCAGGCGGCGGGGCCGTGTCATGGGCCGCGTCGTGGCGCCCCTGTACGACCTGCTGGGCCACGCCCTGCCATGCGTTCGGCACGAACCCAAGCCCTTGACTGCACCATTACCCCTCCGTCCCCCGCAAGGCGGCGGGGCCGTGTCGTGGGCCGTGTCGTTGCGCCCCTGTACGACCTGCTGGACCACGTCCTGGCGGCGGCGGCGGCGGCGGCGCCGGGGGGGCCTGGCGGCGGCGGCGACGGAGGTACCGACGGCGGCGCCGGGCCTGGCGGCGGCGCCGGCGGCTGCCGCCGCGATGGCGGCGTGAGCGGCAAGCCGGTGGAGGTGACGCTGCCGTTTGACGACGTGGATCTGGGTGCGTGCCTGCCGTGGCGGGGGACAGGGAGGGGGCTGGGAGATGAACGTGTGCGTGTGTGTGTTAGCGCTGCCCGTGAGGACACCCCCGCCGCCCCAAGCCCGCAACCCGCACTTGCCGACTGCCCGCGCGGGCCGCCGTCGCTCCCCTCTGCCGTACGTCGCGACAGGTGCCGTACGGGTCGTCGTACAGCTGGCCGACGCGGACGAGCGCGCCATGCTGTACCGCGTGCCGCTGGTGGCGGACCCGGGGCAGCTGGTGGGCAGCTCCGAGATGTATGGCGGAGGAGGTGCGTTACCGAGTGCAGAGGCATACGGCTTGCATCGGTCTGATCTGGCCCGCAGGAAGCCTGCCCCGCACGCATGACTGCCGCGCCTTGAGCCCCGTCCCTCGCTGCGCGCCGTCCCAAACCCCGCGATCTCCCCGCACACGAGCGCCCTGTAACCACACGATCCCACCCAAATCCCTCCCGCCCCTCCCTGCCCAACACAGGCATGTGTTCGGGCGCGTCAGTGGTGCCCGCGGAGGGTCCCCTGCCCTCCGTGCCCGGGGCGGGCGGTGGCGGCGGCGGCGGCGGGCTCCGGCAGCTAGGCCCCGTGCTATCTGACACGGCGCTGCTGCGAAAGGTGCTCACGAGGTGAGGTCGGGCGCCCGGGTAATGGCGGGGGAGGAGCGTGCCGGCGCGTGATGCATGTTATGGAGCGACGATTGGGCGTGGGATTGATAGGGGACGTGTTTCGTGCACCCCCGTCGCCTTCTTGTAATCGTGCCGCTCCCCTCCCCGCTGCGCCCCCCGGCTTGCAGCTCCGGTGTCGAGACGGATGTGGAGGACTGGTTCGTGCGCTCCTACGCGCGGGCCGGCTCGCTCAAGGCGGGCGGAGGCATGAGCGGGGGACTGCAGGTGCGTGCTGCGCCGTGTGTGTGTGTGTGTATGTGTGTGTGTGTGTGTATGTGTGTTTCGCGTGTCTCTCGTAAGGCCGGCGCCGCGTCGCGTGGAGGTGCGGGGCCGCGCTGCTGCGTGGCGCTCAGCAGCCCGGACGCAAAGCTACACGAACCCACGTTTTCCCACCAGACTCGCGCCTCCTCGGCCCCTCGCCCCCCGCCCTCCAGGAGGACCTGGCCATCGCCATGCAGCAGGTGGGCACACGTGGCCCATGCCGTACCTTTAAATGCCGCACCGTTGACCGCTGTAACCGTTGACCGCCGTACCGCTGACCTATTAACCGTCCTGGCAGGCCTACTACAACCGCTTCGGCCTGCGCGGGAGAGCCGCCAGCCAAGTCAGTGGCGGCGCCGCCACCGCCTCCGCCGCCAGCGCCTCGACGCTGGCGACGCCCTTCGCCGCCGCCGCCGCGCTTGCCCGCGTCTCGTCGCGCGGCCCCGACCGCAACGAACGATCCGCGTCCGCCACCGGCTCAGACCTGTTCTCGCTGCCGCCGAACGCCAGCGGCGCCGCCCAGCGCGCCGGCAGCGGCGCCGCCGCCGCGGCCGGCGACAGCACCAGGTCTTACGATGGCAGCGGCAGCGGCGCCGCCTCCGGCGGCGGCGGCGGCGGCGGCTCGCCAGTGCGCCGCGGCGCAGCCGCGAACGGGAGCGGCGGAGCCACCGCCGCTGCCGCTGTCGCGGACGGCGGCGGCGGAGCCGGCGGCGGAGGGGGCGGGCCCAAGGTCCTGGGCTCGCTCATCCTCCGCATCGCGTCGCTCAACCCCAGCGGAGCGATCAGCGGCTCGTCCTGCTGCTGCATTGTGAAGTGTGGGCCCCACTGGCTGCGGACCTCCGACCGCGCGCCCGGCGAGGGTGCCGGCGCGCTCCCGCAGTGGCAGGTGAGGCGGCGCGGCTGCTGTGCTGGGGGGCGGCGACGAGGGCTGGCAAAGAACTGCATGTGTGTGTGTGTGTGTGTGTGTACCATATATGTTACACTCCAGCGGTGCCTTCTGCCTGTGCGCATGCCCACACATCAACCAGAGCCGCTTCCAACACACCCCTTGCGGAACGGAAGGAAGCGCAACGAGGGGCCACAATCCCCCCTTGCTCAACCCAGACCGGTCCAAAGCCAGCCCAACATACAGCCTCCGCATCAAACTGCGGCACCCTATATGTCCTTGCATTCAGCTCTAGCCCTACAAGCCAGACTGAAAGGTCAGCTAGACCTCAGTGTGTGTGTGCTCCAGTGTTAGGTAGAACAGAACCCCACACGCGGTACAGCACGCCCCGGGTAGAGTGGCGCGTCGGCCGTGCGCAGAGGGAATGCGGTTAGATGCGCCAGTACGGAAGCGCGGCCCAGCCTGACCCGGGTGGAATGGCGCGTCGGCCGTGCGAAGAGGGAATGCGGTCACATGCGCCAGTGCGGAAGCGAAGCCCAGCGCCATCCTGAAGGAACCCGGTTCCCGGCCCAGTCCGCGTACCAGGACGTGAGTTGTGTGTTCACAAATAAGTATTAGTAGTGTGTTCAGAAATAAGTAGAAGTATAATAGACAAAACCAACACAAGGGAAAATGGCGCGCCGGCCGTGCGTAGAGGGGCAGTGCGCGTGCGTGTATATCTGTGTGTGTGTCTGTGTGTGCCGCTGGGGGTCGCGGGGGACGTTTCGGTGGGCACAGGACGCCCAGGCAGCCGCTGCGCGCTGCTCCGTTGCTTCCGCAGCGCCCCTCACATCCCCGTTCTAGCTTCCACGACACTGTGACATCACACTGCTAGGGTGTAGATCTCATTGAAACACTTGAAGCGGAGGTGAAAATTGAGTATGGTAGTTGACGTAAGTCTTCTGACGAGGTTGACAATTCCACTCGCACGACAGGTCGTCATCCCGCTCTACTCGCCCGCCACGGTGCTGACGGTGGGCATCTTTGAGAACACCGCTAAGATGGTGAGGCAGGCCGCAGCATTGCCGTGACAGTGCCTTGAGACCGCAGCGGTGTCGTTATGCGGTCGCCAACCGCCAGATCCATGTTCTTCCCAAAGCAACGGGCGCGTGCCGACGGCATTGTGCTTTGCACCGCGCGGATGTGCTGATGTCGCGGGCAAGCGAGTCCCAACTCGTGTGTGGGGGTGGTCCCCGTTGCGCATATTCTGCCGACGCACTCCCCTCCCCTCACCTGCGATCCCCACTCCGGCCGCCGCGCTCGGCTACAGGTCATGGGCCTGGCCTTCAACGACTCGCTGCAGCTGGTGTCGAGGGTGCGGCTCAAGCTCAACAACGTGATGCCCTTCCGCCGCTCCTGGCACGTCGTCGCCATGTACGGCAGCGGTACGTACTGCTGCGCACAAAGTACGTCAGCGTACCGGCTCGCAGATCGCGCGGGCATACTGCCGAACCCAATGATGCGAGGTTCCTTTCGTGCGACTGCACACTTCCGCCCACCGCAGGCCCCGTCCCGGGTGGCGCGCCAGGCGCGTCGTCCGGCGGCGCCGCCGCCGCCGCGGTCTCGTCCGGCGGCGCCGGCGGCGCGTCCTCCGGCTCGCTGGTCGCCGTACTGGGTGTACGGATCACGTACAACTGCCCGTTCGCGCTGGCGGCGTCGTACGTGGCGCCGCCGCTGCCCGAGTCGCTGTACGAGCTGGGTTTGGAGGGCGACGCGGCGTTTGCGGCGGAGGCGGATGCGAGGAAGATCGCAGAGAGGTGTGATGACAGTGATGCACACGGGCTGTGGCATGAGTTTGGTGGTGGCGGCGGGCGCACGGGCACGGGGCGAGGCGGTTGCCGGCTTGGGGGGGGGCTCCGGGGAGAGGGCTTACCGCCAGCCAGCCGCCAACTGCCAACCGCCTACTGCCAACCGTCAACCACCGCAGCTGGCTGGCGTCGGCGCAGCCGCCCATCCCGCCCGACGTGGCGCGGCTGCTGCTGGATGACGGGCGGTCAAAGTTTGACTTTGGGCGCACGAAGACCAACTGGAGGTACGGGCGCCCCTGTGTGGCTGGGTCACGGTGTGGTACCCCAGGTGCCGTACCGTCGGGCGCCGTACGGGGCTGAGCCGCCTGCCAGATGTGTTCTACGGCCGCGGTCAGAATGTATGCGAGTGCCTCGCTCCCTCCCCGCCCCCCAATCTCCAGGCGCGTCAAGGCGGGCTTCCGGCTGCTGTCCTCGCTGCAAGCCTGGTTTGCGCACATTTGTTCCTGGAGCGCGCCGCGTGACAGCTGGGAGGTCGTCTTCTGCATCGCGCTGCTGTGCTACCGTCCCACCGCGGCGTTCAAGGTGCGCCAACCCACCCCTCCTGCGCAATACGACCGCGCGTACGGGCATGTCGTACGGGCAGCGCATCGTACTCAAACAGCGCCGCCGTGTGCAGCTTTCGCCGGGTGAGGGCGGCGGATCTTAGCATCTTACCCCAAGCCCACCACACGTGTTCACACGCTGCCCTCCCCATCGTTTCCCCCTCCCTCGCCGCCCGCCCCCGGCCCCACAGCTGTTCTTCGCCATGATCGCCCTCCACGGCATCCGACGCCACCTCGATGCCCGCCGCAAGGCCGCGCGGGAGGCTTCCAACGTCGGCTTCGCCTACAGCATCGGCGGCAGCAGCGGCGCTGGCGGCAGCGGCGCGGACGCGGGAGCGGTGCTGTCGCCGGCGGCGGCGGCCGCCGCCGCTAGCGCCGCCGTCGCAGCGGCGGCCGCGGCCGGCGGCCCCAGCGGGCGGGAGCTGGCCGGCACATTGGGCGAAGTCACGATTGGGGTGAGGCCGCTGGACTAACGTGGAACATAGGTGGCGCCACGGGTAGCAAGGGGCAGTGGGGGTCTTTGGGCCCTCAGAGGGCGGGCAGCAGGTGTTCATCTGTACGGTGGGTGATAGAAAGGAAGCCCAGCGCCGCCTCAAAGGAACGCGGTCCTCGGTCTGCCCAGCCCGCGTGTCGATGCGTGGGCTACCTGGTGTTAGTAGGGCGTAGTGGTTTGTTGAGGGTACCCGCCTGCCCTGGGGCCCACCCAGCGCCCGCGCTGCATCTCCTGCCCCTGCCTTCCTCTCCTGCCGCCCGCAGCATGGCGGCGAGGCGGCTGCGGGCAGCGACGACGAGGAGCAGGGCGAGGGCCAGAAGGTGGCGGTGGGCACACTGGCGGAGCTGCGGCTCAAGGTGCGAGGGGGCCGCGCAGGGGAAAAGGGTGCCTGTGTGTGTATGTAGGGGCAGGGTGAGTGGCGATGACTTTCTGATGCACCCCCTACACCCCTGACGTGCGCGTACGCTTTCAGTGGCGGTACGCCTCCCCAACGCGAGCCCGTCCCGGCCCCTCGCTGCGTGCCCGCCCTGGCCCCCTCCCCACTGCCCCGCGCTGCAGTTCGCGGAGCTGGCGGAGCTGGCGCTGATGCTGCAGAATCTTTTTGACGACGTGGCATCCATCCTGGAGCGGCTGCAGGTGGGGAGGCAGGCGGCGGGGGCAGGGAGGCGGCGCTGGGGAAGGGCGGTGTGTGTGGCGCGGTTACTTATGTTTTGGACATCAACACACCCCGCCCTTCCCCTCCCCCGCCCTCCTCCTCCCATCCCCTCCGCTCTCATCCCCCAGGCGGTGCTCTCCTTCCAGGATGTGGTGGCCACCTGGCTCTTCATCGCCGCCTGCGTGGCGCTGGTGGCGCTGCTGGCGCTGCTGGGTTTCCCCACCGCGCTGTTCCTGGGGCTGCTGTGGCAGGTGGGGCCGGGGACGGCGAGGGGGAGGCGGCGAGGGGGAGGCGGCGGCACGTGTGTAGGACTGATGGGGGCAGGCGCCGCTACCCCAGGTTGGGAGGTGCGGGACGACGATGGCAGCGCGTCGAGAGGCAAAGAGCGCGCCAAGAGGCAAACACATCGGCAGAGGGACGCGAGCATGCAGTGTGGCGCTGTGGGGGCTTGCGGGGCAGGGGGCGTTACCTGCCGCCGCCACCGCTCCCACGCGCTACTGCCGCCTTCGATTGCCCATGCCGCCCCAACACCCGGCGCAGGTGCGGCCGCCGGCGCTGCGTGACGCGCTGCCCCCGCCGCCCATCAACTACTTCCTCAAGCTGCCCTGCAAGAGCGCCGCGGAGTTCGGGTAGCGGCGGGCCGGGGCCAAGCACGCCCGGGCAGTAAGGCTGAGGCTGCGCTGCTGCGCGTGCCGAGGCGGCTGCTTTAGGCCGGGGGCGACTGGCCGGGGCGTGGAAGGCGGCAGAGGAGGGCGCGGGGGATGGGGTGCCGCCCCGCACACGGGGTCCAGCGCCGCCGCGCCTGGGCATGCGGGCTGTGGGCCCCGGCCGGCGTGGTGGCGTTGGGCAGCGCGGTGCATGTGCATGTGGGCAGCATGTGCATGGGGGGCATGGGCCTGGGGCCGGCAGGGTGTGCGGAACTGCGGACCATTGCCAGGTAGGCAGGAGGGCTGGGGCTGGGGTGGCTGGGCCTGCGGCACCCAGGGACGCAGGCAGCCCTAGGGGCCAGGCTGGCGTCATGGCCTCGTCGCGCTCGCCTGGGGCCGCGCTGCCCGGCCCAACAACGCATTGACGAAATTGTGAGGCTGCTGTGCTTGTGTGGCTGTGCGGGGCGATGCTGAAGACGTGCGCGATAGCTGGGGCCGTGACTGACTGGGGGACGTGACTGATTGGGTGCCGTTGAGGGTGGCGCACGGGTCGCCGCACGCTCGGCTCGACGTGTGGGGCTGCTGTTGCTTTGTGTGAGTCGTGGACATGACGCATGACGCATACGTGGGCACTTGTGGTTGGCGAAGCATGTATGTCGGCGGGGAGCATTGGCGCTGCCGCGGGTCAAGCCGGCGGGACATGTCGCAACGGTCATGGAGAGCGGGAGGTTGGCGCGCGCTGTCGGCTGCCGCACCCTGGCCGGGCCTTCAAGAATATGTACCCCGTTGCACAGGGGTCGCTTTGAAGATGGCCTTGCTTGGGCTCGACTTGATGTGCACCTGACGGCAAGCAAGCAACGAAGCGAGGCGCTTGCCCGCACGGCCGCGTAACTGTAACGTGAAGCGAGGCTCGCTCCAGCTGCGGCCCCGTGGGACGGCAAGCAGCACGGGGCCGGCCCCCGGGGCCTTCGCAAGCGCTGCAGTCGTTCCGAACAGCGGTTGCCTCCATGGCTAGTGGCTTACATGTTACACCTAAGCGCCCTAGCTAGTCTGCCGACGGACGCCTCATGGGGGGGCCCCAGGCTCAGCCGCAGCAGTGCGGCGAAGCGACGAGGACACGCGACGGCTGAGAACCCCAGCTAAGGCCGAGGCGGCGGCGGCGGGGGCGTTGGGGGCGGAGTACCGGGCTGGGCGGATGATCGGGCCCTCCCTGAGATGTATGCCTATGAGCGGGCGGTACAGGCGCCGTCGGATGGGGGCGCAGTCGAGCACGTTGCGGCTGTCAGCCCGGGGGGCCCCCAACCAGCGAGCGCCTGTCGTCTGCAGATGCGGCAACAAGAAGGCTGCGGCCCCCGGAAGCTGCGGTACACACGCTAGCACGGCAAGTGTGTTGGGTTTTCGACCTCTCGGTCATCAACCACCAAACAACGGTTACAGCGGTTGGCAGTTGGCGGTTGACGATTTCATGATGGGGCCATTGCAGGGCCGCGGCCGCGTGCCTGCGTGTAGCGCCCACACCGACAGCAGCAAGGCCCACAAGCAAGGGCGTGCATGCCGCCTTCACCAACCTCGGCGAGCCGGCGCTTTGGGTCGTCGGCGGCCACGAGTTCACGCTGCCCCACGGCGGCGTGCTGCTGGCGCCTGCTGCTGGCGTGTTCCAGGTGCGCCATTAATGCTTGAGGCAGCTGTTGTTATCGCGACCTCACTTCGCGTGACTCTCCGCATTCCGCCCGGGCGCCTCTCCCGGCAGTGGCGCCGCCGCCGCCGCCACCGCCGGCGGCCGTACAAGGTGCCGTACACACGCCAAAGGCAGTATATATTCCGTAATTTTGACCCTTTAGTCAAGGTTTCATGGTGTAGTTGGTTATCACATCTGTCTAACATACCGCTTCGGCATGTTGGGACACAGAAGGTCTCCAGTTCGGAGCAACGTGCAGCACATGGCCGGGTAGGTATCACAAAACGGTGCGCAGGAGAGCCATGGAGTCAGGATACGCCCGCCGGACATCAATCACACAGCAGCGCCAGCAGGCAAGCCAGGCCAATCCAAGCCATTGCACAATGCGGTGCGCTGGGCGGGGGCGAGCCCAGCCCCCAACTAGCAGCGACGACGCCGACCCGCCACCCAGCACAGGCGAGCCGACCGGCCGCAAGCCCGCCAATCCCCGTCTGCTCAGCGCAACCGCCACCCCTGCAACTAACGGGGCTTGCCAAGGAAGCGCACATGCAGATAGCAGAGATAATGTGCGTGCGACGTCGTTGTGATCGGGGCTTGCCAAGGAAGCGCACATGCAGGCAACATAGTCAAGTGAACGGCACAACAGCCACCTATCGCCTCCAGCGCAGCCGAGCCGAACCCTCGTAACACCAAGGGAGGGATGGTCGGGCCCGACAGAGTCTCGGCCTCGCACTGGGCTACCTGCCCAAGTCGCAAGATCCCGCATGCAGGGAATCCCAGCCCGAGGCCATCACTCAGCGCCGACGGCCGATGCAGCCGGCGCGCGCGCCCCTGCCCCTGCTGCCAGCGGGCCTACTCGGAGGGGCCAGCCCAGTTGTGGCAGGCGGAATAATGTAACGTGTGCAAAGGGCCAGGTGCAAAGTGGTGGTATCATAAGATACCGATGCGAGCGTAACGAAGGCTTGTGAGGGGCCCGGTGGCCGGTACGATGTTTCAAGGCGGGCGCGACGTGTGCCCCAAAGGACCCACAGAAACGCAAGCTAGGATTGAAGACCGTGCGTCCCGAGGACGTCACGTTTCACGTAAGTACTAGATGGCGGCGGCGGCGGCTTAGATGCGCCGCCCGCAGCGAGGCGAGCATTCACATACAGCAAGAGCTGCCCCTAGCCACGCGCCGGCATTATGTTACCAAAGAGCACAGTGCGATAGGGAGGTACGGCCGAAGGCCCGATCCTGCAGGGCCTGAAGGGCCTGGCGATGTCTGTAGCAGCCGCGCGTGGGGCACCTTGAGGCCGGCCCGGCGGTCCGGCGGCGTGCAAGCGTTGGGCGGCAGGGTGATGCCCCAGAAGGGCGGGGGCCTGGAGAGCTGTCGGACGAAGACAAGGCTTAACTTGACGAGGCGGCTGAGGTTGGGCTTCTCGAGCAGCAGCAGGCCACAAGCGCCGACATGGGGGTGGCCGGGCATGAGAGGAAGGCGGACACCCGTGAAGCGGCGGATGCCAGAAGCCGGGCCAGCTCCTTGCCCAGCAGCGGCTCGACGCTGTCACGGGGCATGCCCGATTGCTCCGTCATTTCACAAGGACAGGCCAGTCTTAAGAGTCCCCGGGCTGCCAGCAATGGCGGTTGTCTCGGGTACGTGCCCTCCTGCCTGTCTGTACGTGCCCTCCTGCCCTCCCTCCTGCCTGTGTGCAGCGCCCACGCCGACAGCAGCAAGGCGCACAAGGGCGTGCACGCCGCCTTCATCAACCTCGGCGAGCCGGCGCTTTGGGTCGTCGGCGGCCGCAAGTTCACGCTGCCCCACGGCGGCGTGCTGCTGGCGCCTGCTGGCGTGTTCCAGGTGCGCTAATGCAATGCTTGTGCCCGTGTGGTTATCGCAACCTCACTTCGCGTGACACACCGCATTTCGCTCGCCCCAGGAGTTGGAGCACCAGGGCGCGTATCTCGGCAGTGGCGGCCCGCAGCTCCGCTTCATCGTGCGACTGTACCCCAAGGACACCACCGGCGAGGCCGAAGGCTGTGCGCTCGATGCAGTGCCCGACCCGCTGGCCACCGACCCGCCGGCCGCCCACCCCGACCTGGTCGAGCTGTGGCTCGGTGCCAAGGTTTGCGGGCATTTGCTGTCGCCGATTGAGCGAGCGGCAGGTGGGGAGGGGCGGCGCGATTACCCCATGATTATCGGGCACTGTAGTGGGTGCAACATGGAGACGGGGCACAACCAGCGGTACATTCGCCGCCCGCCGCCAGCATGGCCTGGCTGTATGCCACCTTCGACCGGCTCTGGCGCGGCCTCCGCTG
>BDDC01002132.1:5435-15886 GCA_001662425.1 Chlamydomonas sphaeroides | reverse complement strand
GGGCGTCGTCGTACGTAGACTGCGAAGCGGCTTTGGGGCCATGCACTGCGATTTGGCAGGGCACAACGTTGGTTTGGCACGCGTGATTGTCGATATCTGGAATTTGCGTAAGGAATTGCTAGGCGATGATTAAACAATACCAGGCTTTTGTTATTGGCAGTCCATGAGCTTCCGGGCTCGTTTGGACGTGCAAGCCCGATGAGAAAGGGCTTGTAATCGCTAATCGCTAATCGCTAATAGCCGGCACGCTGTTCTCGAGCACAGCCAGGCCCCCGAAAGCGACGAGATGGGCACAGAGAACAAAGTCGCGGCCCCATTTTTTAAGAATGCTTGCGCACCCATTCCTTGAAGTGCGCTTGCGCGCGTCAAGCACACCACGCACGCGAGAAGGCATCGACGCAAGCGCACAGACAGAACCTCCACCATACTCTACTGCCCCCGGCCCAGCGCGTGGGCAACGGCGTCCTGGCGGCAAGTTGCCATGGGGGCCGGCGGCACGGCAGCGGACGCGAGAGCTGAGGGGCCGCGCAGTGCAGTGGGGCAGCGGGCGGTATGCATGTGACATTAGAGATGAGGCGCTTCGCCCTAGGGCGCTTCAGCACCACCCCAGCGGCCGGTCGGTGGTGCACGCTGCGTGACGCCCGTGTGGTGCGCAGCGCCCCGGTGCGATGGGGCGGCGGTGGTAGACACGTGGGTCCGAGCGCACGACCTCTGCGCGCCGGCGCCGCTGCATCCCATGCTGCAGGGCATGGCGCCCGTCTGCTGCATGCGTCCCGAGTCCCCACCTGCCGCTGCGCCATGCACGCCGGCAGCAGCGGCGCCGGGAGCCGCTGCGGCAGCGGCTGGCGCTTGGCGCAGGGGCAGCGCCGGCGGCACTTGGTCGCCAGCTCGCGGAAGGATAAGGCCGACGAGAAGAGCACTAGGGGACGGCAGCAGCTGCGCGGCGCGGGCAGGGGCAAACAGGCAAACGGGGCAAGGGCCGGCTCGAGGGACCGGAGCTAGCGGTCCTGCGACGACGCTCTGGACGGATCCGTTGCATAAACGTCCGCCAGCGCCGCACACTGCAGTGCTGTGATCAGGCCCGTAGCCAGGCCGCAAGTCACCCTCATTGCCCTCCGTACCCCGCCCTCCTCGCGCGCTCTGCATCGCTGCCGCTTCCACGACTCGCGACCAAGCTCCCGCCAGCCGCCCGCTGGGGGGCCGCCGCCGCCAGCAGCGCCGGCCGCAACAACACGGTGGGGCCAGGGCGCACCGCAGCCGCCGTCCGAACAACAATAACATGCGATGCCCCACAAGCCGAAAGGCGCTGCGCAAAATTGTAAAGCGCCACCGGCGTGCTGCCTCACGCGCAGCCGTCATCGCACCCAAGCCCAGCGCTCGGCGTGTCTCCAACCCTTGCCTCGCCTCGCAGAATGCCCATGCATTCCGCGGCACCGCGGTAGCTCCAGGTCTGGTGCTTGCGTGCCGAGCAACAGTACTGACGCGAGTACACCGCGCTCGACCCAAGCACCCAAGCCCCGTAAATACATTTGTTCCCCCTTCCGGCGCCCCCAAACCAGGTGGCCGCCTTCAGCCCACCTTCCGGCTGCTCCCTCGGGAGCCCCACACAAACCCAGACACTCTAGCGCTCACCATCCCTATACTGCACACACCCCTCCCACCCCTCGGAGCTACCTCCGCATCCCGACAAGTGACGCAAGCAGCAAGGCACAAAGCGCCACATCTCAATGGGGATGCACGGACCACAGCAGGCCGGCCGGCCCTACCAGCCGCTGCCGCTGCCGCGCACGGGCACGGGCAGGGCTGCGCGCCGTGCCGGCTGCGGCCGCGGCAGCCTCTTCCGCCCTAGTAGTGTTCCTGCCTCGCAGCAAGGCCGAGCTTGCCGGATGGAGTTTGCGCGGCCAGCACGCCGTTGCTGTATCCCAGCATCGGCCGCTGCAAAAGATACCCCATCGCCACAGCCGCGCCAGCACCGCAGCTAGCAGGCATACCAAGCAAAGCACAGCACAGCATAGCACAGCACAGCACAGCACAGCACAGCACAGCACAGCACAGCACAGCACAGCACAGCACAACACAGCACGGATCAGTACATCCGAGCAACACAGCACGCGCCTCCGGCCGTGCATCACGGCACGGCCCCCCTGGCAACGCATGCTGCTGGCTGTTCGCGTTGCGGAATGACGTTGCAAAGGCTGGGGTGTGGGCCGAGCGCAGTGAAGCTCGGGCGATAAGCGACCCCGAGCACTGCGTGGCCCCAAGCCTGCTGGCCCCGCCTCGCCCGCTCACTCAGCTGCAGCACCCGCGCCGGCCGCTGGCCGCAGGCCAGTGATGGGGGCGCACCGCCGGCAAGCGCGCCGCAGCCCCGGCCATCACAACCATGCCAACACGACACACACACAGCCGGCCCCCGACCTCAGTCTAATGTTAGGGCCCCTCGGCGGTCAACAGGGCCCTGCGCGGGCCCGCCAGGCCCGCACGCCCCACAGCCCCTCCCCCGCTGCGGCCTGGTGCATGCGCACTCACATCGGCCCCGGACATCGGCCCCCACAGCCCCCCCTGCGACGTGCGGCGCCGCCCCGCCCCACGCCAGCTGGCCCCCACTGCCAGGCGCCCCCGCATGCCCCCACATGCGCCAGGCCGCCCTCGTCCGCCGCAGCGACACCGGGCTGCCCGGCCAGCGCTCCCTCCCGCCCTCCCGCCCGCCCGCTCGCCCGCCGGCCCCCTCGTTCGCTCGCCCGCTCATTCCGCCGGGCAACACCTTGCAACCCATCCTCCCTCCTCCCTCCTCCCTCCTCCTCCATCCCTCTCCATCCGCCAGCCTCAGCGGTAGCCCCACCGCCGCAGCTCCTCGGTGACCAGCGCCCGGCTGCGCGCGCTCACCAGCCCCGCGCGCCGCATCTCGCCCTCGTCCAGCCCCGCCAGCGTCGCCAGGCCGCCGGGCCCGCTGCCCACCACGCCGCCGATGCTGCGGCTGTAGTGGCCCAGCCCCAGCCCCTCCAGGAGCTCCTCCACCGTGCCCGGCCGCCGCGACGACGGCGCCGCCGGCAGCACCGGCGCCTGCGCCGCGGAGGCAGCGCCGCTGAGGTGCGCGAGCAGCGAGTCGGAGCGCAGCGGCAGCGGCACGTGCCGCCCGGAGCGCTGCGGCGTCGGCGACAGCGCCGGCGAGCTGACGGCGTAGCCCAGCGACTCGGCCGAGACGGGCATCAGGCTGGCGACGCCGCCGACGGCAGCGACGCCGGAGGGCGGGCCGGAGGAGACGGCGGAGGAGCCGGCCGAGCCGTGCAGGTCCGACACGGAGGCGCCGCGCAGGCGGGCCAGCCGGGCGCGCGTCTCGTCAGAGAGGCCCTCGTAGGGGTTGCTGGCGGCCAGCAGCGACACGCCCAGCGCGCTGGCGGCGGCGGCGGCGGCGGCCGCGGGGCCGGGCTGCGGTTGCAGGGTGTCGGTCCTCGCGTGGCCGGGCGAGAAGAACTGCGGCGGAGACGCGGCGGCGGACGACGCGGCGGCCGCCGCGGCCGCGGCCGCGGCGGCGGAGGGCAGGTTGCCGCCGGCCGAGCCGCGGTTTATGGCGGCGGCCATGGCTGCGCTGGGGCCGGTGGCGAAGGCGCCGACGGAGGCGGCCTTGGGCGGCGCGCCCAGTCGCCGCATCATGGCGGCACTCAGGCCGGCGCCGCTGGCGCTCGACGCCGCGCCGCCGGCGGCGCCGCTGACGCGGCTGCTGAGCCGCAGCAGCGGCTCCGACGCAAAGGATTGCGAGTCGTGCATTGCGGACGAGTCGAGCGTGGACGAGTCGATCAGGGCGTCCAGGTCGCCCGTCAGACCCGCCGCCGCCTCCTCCAGCGGCATAACGCTCGCGCCGCCCGTGCCGCTGGGTCCCCGCCCCCGCCCCTGCGCCGCCTGCTGCTGCTGCTGCTGCTGCTGCTGCTGCTGCTGCTGCTGCTGCAGCGCCGTCAGCAGCTGCTGCTGCATCACGACCGCAGCCAGCGGAGAGGCGCTGCCGACACCGGCGCGGAACGAGGCGCTGCGGGAGGGCACGCGCGAGCTGCCGCGCGAGCCGGCGGTGCCGGCGGTGGAGCCCGGGCCCACGGTCGCGCTGCCGCCGGTGCGCGGCGACGCAGCGCCCGAGCCGGCGGCGGCGGAGCCTGGCAGCGCGTGCATCCGCTGCATGCGAGTCGCCGCGGACAGCCCGGCCGGCAGCGGGCCGGGGGAGAGGTCCTGCGGGTTGGCCGGCAAGAGAGCGCGCGGGGGAGGGTAGGTAAGCACGACGTAGCAAGAGGGAGTACCTGGGAGCGACCATTCGTGCGGAGCTGCGTCTGCGCAGTGCACGTCCCTTTTTTTGAGCCCGCAGTGCACATCCCCTTGTGAGCCCGCCCGCACCTGCACCAGGCTCGCGTCGCTGAACCGACGCACGTGGCCGGCGCCGCTGCTGCCGCTGCCGCCCGCCGCGCCGCCGCCGCCGCCGCCAACGCCAACGCCAACGCTGGCGGCGCTCACGTCCACCGCCTCCGCCGCCGACATCAGCGGCGCTCCCATCTCAGCTATGCCGGCGCCGCCGCCGCCCGCAACGGCGGCGGCGGAGTTGAAGACGGCGCTGATGGGCGGGTTGGCTGCGGTGGCGCCCGTGAGCGCTATGGATGCTGAGAAGCCCACGCTGCCGTTGGCGCCGGTTGTGGCCACCGTGGACAGGCTGCCGCCGTCCTCGCCGACAGTGTTAGTCATGCCGGTCGCCTCGTTGCTGCCCGCCATGCCGGCCTGCGGTTGACGGTTGGGCAGGCGGTTGGTCGGTACGGCGGCGGGGGCCGCGCGGCCGGGAGCTGGCAACGGCACATGCGGTCCAAGAGCCCGCGACGACCGTTGCTCTAAGGGCAACGGCTCCGACGGCGAGGCGCCCGCAAGCCGGCGGCGGGCGCAGCTAGCAACTGCAACTGCAACTGCTAACGGCCAACGGTCACACCGGTAGGCGCCGCACCATGGACATGACGTCGGTTGGCGTGACCTCGATGCCGCCGCCGGGCACGTGGGCCAGGGTCACCGCGTAGCCCGAGCCTGCAGGGGCCGGCAGGGGCGGGGCGGAGCGTGCGTGTTGGGTTTGGGTGCAGGCACGGACGGGGGCACGGCTGGGGGTTGCGGCGGGGCGGCAGGGGCGGCGCTCGTGAGGCGGTGGGCAGGGCGCGCCGGGCGCATGGTCGGGAGCAAACGCTCGGCAAAAGGCGGGGTCTTGGTAGAATGGGGCAGGGTGCGCTATTGTGGCCCAGCAGTCGCGTCGTGGTCACTGAAGCCTGTCTACCGGTATCGAGACGCCATGCATTGGGCCCGCACGGCGCAGGCTGAGGGAATCAGCAGGGGCAGCACTCGGGCGCGGCTGCGGCGGCGCCGGCCGCAGTCGGCAGTACCCACCCGACGCGACCTCGCTGTCGCAGCTGCTGGCGGGCGCCGTGCCGCCGGCGGCGCCGTCGGCGGCGCCGCTGCCGAGCTGCCGGCCGCCGCCGCCCACGGGGATGATCTTGTACGACGACCCGGCCGCGCCCGCCTGCTGCGGGCGCAGCGGCTGCGGCCGCAGCGGCGCCGCCCCCGCCTCCGGCACCGGCGGCAGCCCGCCGCCGCCGATCCGGGCGCCGCTGCTGGACGGCAGCCGGGCCGGCAGCCGAGCTGCGCCGGCGTGGGCGGCCGCGGGCAGCGCGCCCGGCGCGGCTGCGCCTGTGAGCAGGCAGTTGAGTACGGTTATGCCGCTGGCGCTGACGGCGGTGGCGGCGGCGGCTCGCAGGTACTCGAGCACCACAGCGGGGTCCAGCTGGCTGAAGTCCAGCATGCCGGGCAGCGGCAGGCCGTCGGCGCCAACGCCGGGGTTGACCAGGTAGGTGCGGATGATGCCCAGCGACTGTGGGGCGACCGAGGGGAGGAGGGCCAAGGGCAGGTGGCGATGAAGGGATAGCGGCCGCGCCGGCGCCCTCCCGCAGGACACGGGACACAGGAATCGGGAGCTGGTGAGGGAAGGAGGCGCGGGGCAGGGCGCGGCGGTGCGGGGATGCGGAAGGGGCGGGCCAGATGGGCCCATGGATGAGCCGAGGTCGGGCGTCGTGCGGCCGGCTCAGCCTCCGGCCCCCGGTGCCCGCGAGGCCCCGTCCGTACCTGGACCTGCGAGGTGGTGTAGGGCGCGAAGGCCTCGCCGCCCGCCTGCCGCACTCGGTTGTGCACCACCTCGGTGACGTGGATGGTGTTGGGCAGCGCGGTGGCCTGTGGCGCGGGCAGGGGGCGGGCGGGGAGCGGCGTGGGAGGTGGGCGGGAGAGGGGGCGGGGGCGGCACGTCGGGCAGCGGCCCCCCCGTGCGAGGATGCGGCTGCAGCAGCAGCTGTTGCCGTCCAGCAACGGCCCCCAGCCAGGAAGGCCGCCAATGCAGCGCGGCAACCCCCAGCCAGGGCGAGGGGCGGCGGCGGCCGAGCGGCCCCCCTTGCTGCCGCATGCGTCGGAGTCCCCCTCAGCAGCCCCCCATCCCCCCAGCAAAGGCCTCCCTCGCCGCCGCCCCACCTGCAGCCCCTGCGCCAGGCGCAGAGTGGTGCCGAACAGGCTGTACCGCGGGTACTTGACCCCGATGACGCCGCCGTACACCGAGCCCACGTGCAGCCCGATGCGGATCTGCGGCACGGGGCCGGGGGCGGGCGAGGGCGTGGTGGATGGCGTGTGTGGCAAGGCGCGGCAAGGGCACGACAGGCGAGGGCGAGAGCGGGGGCAGGGGCGGGGGCGAGGCAGGGTGAGCGGGCGCGGTCTCTTTGGGCATGGGCACGGGCGAGGGCCAGGCCCAGGGCCCGGCTTGAGGGCCCTGCTTGCCCCCTCTGGCTGCCGCCCCCTCCCGCACCTGCATCCTGCCCAGCGTGTCCGGGTACGGCAGCGTCTCCACCGCCGCCAGCATCTCGCGGGCCAGGTCCAGCATCGTCATCACCTGGCGGCGGGCGGTGGCGGCGGCGGTTAGCGGACATTGGAGGCAATTGGGGACGCCGTCGGCGCGCGCATGCGTGCTCGTGCAGGCGGCGAAGGCGTGCTCGTTCGCTGCCGCGTGTCGCGCCGGCCCCCGGCCCCCGGCACCCGGGCAGCGACGCCCCAGCCCCCGGCCACATGCGCCACGCTGTCTGAAGTCCCTGCGTCCCTCCCCCTCGCCCCCTCGCCCTCTCCCGCATGCCCCACCGCCCACCTGCATCATGTTGCTGAGGTGGCGGTCCTGCGGCATGTGGCCCAGCGCCGCCACGTACGAGTCGGTGTGGCAGTCCATCTGGAGGGCGGGAGGGAGGGAGGGGAAGGAGCATCGAGGGAGAGGGCGGCAGGCCAGGGCGTGTTACGGGCCGGGCCGGGCCGGGCCGGGGCGCAGAGCAGGAGGCCGGCCGCGAGTACTCGAGTGTGTTCAACTTGATAGGGCCGAGATAGAGTACCACCCCACAAGCGGCACGCCGGGCATCGCGCGGCATCTCGACTCGCAAGTGAGTATCACTGCCCCAACCGCCTTCAGCACGGGGCTGCGGCTAGCATGCTGCCGCCCACCCGGCCGCCCCCTTGGCCGCCCCCCTGGCCAGCTCCCTGGCCGCCCCCGCGGTGCCCTGCCCCCCGTCCCTGCCCCCGCTGTCCGCAGTCCCCACCTTGTGCACGCCCATCTTGTCGGTGAGCGCGTCAAAGGTGGAGAAGAGGCGGTTGAGCGTCATGATGCAGTCGGCCGTGTCGGCGGCAGCGGCCAGCGCAGAGAAGCCCACCTGCGGCAGCAGGAGGAGGAGCGTGGGGGGCGCAGAGGAGGGGCCACATGCGGGTTAGTGGAGGTGCACGCGGGCGAGCGGCCGCCAGCAGTGCGCGCAGAGCTCCCTGCATCCGCCTCCCCTAAGGCACCGCCGCTCCGCTGTCGGGTACGGCACGGCAGATACGGCAGGTACGGCAGGCACCCACCACGTCGGCGCACAGCACCACCACGTCGCTGAACTTCTCCACCAGCACCCGGGTGCCGCCACGCAGCGAGGCCAGGATGTGGGGCGGAAGGATCTGTGTGTGGGAGGCAGGGAGCGAGGGGGCGGGAGGGGAGGTTCGGGCCGCGGACGAGGGGCTGGCAGCGAAAGAGGAGCGGGGACAGAGCCGCAGCCTGCACTCTCGGTCCAGTGTGCTGTTATGATGTTGCCAGCACCCGATCAGCCCACCTGCCCTAGCGCAAAATTCTGGCCCCTTCAACCATTCCCGCCCTTCCCCCTCAACCCACAAAGTCCTCTTCCCTGATGATGTACCCCTTCCACCCCCCACAAACACACGCCCTCCCCCACTTCCCGCCCAACACCCTCCCGCCCACCCCCCTCCCGCCCCACCTGCCGCAGCAGCGCCATGTTCCGCTCCGCCCCTTTGCTTTCTCGGGCGCATACACACATACCCTCCCCTTCCCACCCACCCCCGCCTTTGCCGCCCCACCTGCCGCAGCAGCGCCATGTTCCGCTCCGCCGCCTCCTGCAGCTGCGCCACCTCGCCCATGAACAGCCGCAGCTGCGTCTCCACACGGGCCATGACCTGGGGAGGGGGGACAGCGGGGGAGAGCGGGCGGGAGGGGAGGGGAAGGAAGGGCATGCGGGATTTGTTGCAGCGCAGGGCGGAGGGAGGCTCCGGCAGCGGAGGGCAGCGGCGCGCGCGCCCAGCGAGGCCCTGGGGCGGGCAGGCAGCTGAGAGCTGGTGCAGCACACCTAACGGCGGCACCTAACGGCTCCCGGCCCCTGCTGTCGTGCCCCGCACCTCCTGCGGCTGGAAGGGCTTGGTGATGTAGTCGCAGGCGCCCGCCTGGGGGAAGCGGGTGGAAGCAGGAGGGCCAGGGTTCGTGCCGACCCGGCAGGACGCGGCAAGCCGGAGCGCCATGCCGTCAACACATGCCAGCATCCCAGGCCCCCGCCGCTCGCACGGCCTCAACGCCGTCGTGTCACCGGCACACACCACGCACTGAAAATGAACACACGACGTGTTGCAGCTGATTGGTGATACCGCCGGTCGTGCCCTGCCCTGCCGTACCTGCAGTCCCTTGATGACGTCCTTGGTGGAGGCCTTGCCGCTGATCATGATGATGGGCGGCGGCACACCGGGCGTGAGCGAGCGCATCTTAAGGCACACCTGCGGTCGGGTAGCGGGGGGGGGATAGCATGGAGGCGGGCGGGGAGGTGAGCGAGGCAGGAAGTGCCATGGGAGTAACGAACTAGTGGCGAACCTCCGAGCGAGGCAGGAGGGCTGGCTGGCTGGCCCACAGCAGCAGCAGCAGCTGCCCGGAGGCGACCGGCAGCAGCGGCAGCAGCCGCCCGGGGCTGTGTGAGGACCACATCACTCTGCCCCCTATGGGCCGCCTATGGGCCCCCTATGGGCCCCCTATGGGCTCCTAATGGGCCCCCTGAGGTGCCCCCTATGGGCCCCCTGCGGCATCGTGGCCCCCTATGGGCCCCCTGAGGTGCAACCGGCCTGCCCCTGCTCTTGCCTCGTGTCCGCTGAGGTCGGGCAGCGTCACGTCCAGCAGCACCAGCTTGGGCTGCGGGTCCGAGGTTAGGTACACCTGGGGGCGGGAGGGGCGGGGGAGGGAGGTGGGAGGGAGACGGGCGGAGCAGCGTGTGTGTTTTGCCGGCGATGGGTGCCTCGTGTCCTGGCCCTGGCCCGCCCTCCCCCTCTTGCCTATCCCCGCTCACCTCGAGCGCCTCCGTGCCGCTGCCTGCGGTGAGCACGTCGTACCCGTCGGACCGCAGCAGGTCCTCCAGGATGGTCAGGTTGACTGCAGGGAGGGCGGCAGGTGGGGAGGGGCAACGGGGAGGGGTGGTGTGCGTGCGTTTTCGTGCCTTCGTCAGCCTGTCTCCTTAAGGACGGCACCAGGGGCCTTGGCTCATGCGCGCTGACGTCACCCCAGCAAGCCCTTGCGCTCCTGAGGGACCAACCCAACCGCCCAACTGTGCCAAAGCAACGGCCCAAGATGAGTACCCTCAGGCGCCGCTGGCCCTGACATGCGCAGCGAGAAACGTAGCACACAGCACAGCGTCACAGCATGACATAGCACATCGCATCATGACACAACTTAGCACACCCCGGAGCCCACGGCTGCTGCTCGTCCGGTTGTCAGTCCACAGTCCACGATGAGCGCTCTTGCCCAAACATGCTTAAGCGCACAAATCGTCCAAAGTATCAACGCGTACCAGTGTCATAAAACCTAACATGGCATCTAAACACAGCAACAGAGCCTTGCTCACCTGGGTCGTCGTCCACGATGAGCACCCGCACGCCCTCCTCGCCCTTGGCCGCCAGGAAGTCGTCTGCAAGCGCGCCCGTGCCGCTCACCGCCGCCAGCCCGCTGCCGCCGGGGCCGGTGGTGCTGCTGCTGCGCCCCAGCCCGCGGCCGCCCACCGTGTCGTTGCTGCTGTTGGCCGCCGCGAGCCTCTCCTCCAGCGCCGTCCGGTCAGCGCCCATGATGGACT
>BDDC01002130.1:0-15910 GCA_001662425.1 Chlamydomonas sphaeroides | reverse complement strand
GGGCAGCTCCGAGCACCTTCCACGATCTTGCCTCCTGACGCCTCTCAGCCCGCGACCGCCTAATGTGGGATCATGATTTGCCGCTTAATAATCGAGTGTCCACGGTGTAGCGTTCGGTGAGGGTCGCCTGGAGCTCCATTGCCGTACGTTTGGGGGGTTCATAAGGCCCGAAAATGGTCATTTTCGTCATACCCAGCAATTTTCAATTGTGGACAGGAGAGCCTCCCCTGTAACGACTTAAGCAAATATTGCCTCTGAGTCGCCTGTCTCTGTCTCCCTTAGGCGCCGGCCTTCCCCGGCTGCCTCGTTCCCGAGTATTGACTTAGTCTCCAGCGCCCCCTACCCCCTCCCCGAGCAATCGACTTAGGCTAGAAGCAGCCTCTAGTCCCCTCCCCCCTCCCTCGCCCCGGTGCCCTTCACCGGGGCTCAAGGCCCAACTCCCGTTGGGTGTCCAAGATCCAAGACCAAGGCCCGGTGCCCTTCACCGGTGGTCCAAGACCAAGACCAAGACCAAGGTCCAAGGTCTAAGGTCCAAGTAAGGTCGCTTTGCTCTCGCGCCCAGCCCCTGTGGGGGTCACGGCGAATTGCTGGCCGATTGGTTAGCGCAGCCCCTTCGGGGGTCACGGCGAGTTGCTGGCCGATTGGTTAGCGCAGCCCCTTCGGGGGTCACAGCGAATTGCTGGCCGATTGGTTTGCTCGTCTGTGATTTCCGTTTCCCTCACCAACCGCTGGCCTTCTCCGCACCTGCATCATCTTCAACAAGTTGGAAATAAGGCTGACTGCATTGACGTACATGCAGTTGATGGCGGGGTTGGTGCTGGACGGCGGCAGGAGACCTACCCTAGTACAGGATCCAGGCGTCGTCGCGCAGGAGACCCATGTGCATGGGGATCCGGAGGAGGCGCAGCAAGATATCCAAGGCCTCACACGCCACGTCCGTGTATCCATTGGACACACACCAGAGTCGCCGGGGCACTTGTAGCGAGCAGCCTTGCCGGGCTTCTTGCCCCTTCGGGGCAGCACGGAGAGCAGGGCGGGACACACGTCATAATGCCAGCAGTCACGAGGAGGAGCACAGCGGGCAATGCTGACGCGGCTTCAGACAGCACTGACCCAGCGCACCTCATGTTGGGCGGCTGCCAATGCTGACGCGGCGTCCTCGTGGGCACCCTCCTGCCAGACCAGTTTGCCAGGTCCAGGCTGCGGCTATCCTTCAGCACAAGATCAGCGTCCTTTGGTGGTTCGAGTCAAACATGGCGTTAGGCCGCTGGCCCTTAGTTGGTTCTGGCCCCAAGACTGCTGCCACAAGACAGCACCATCGGCCTCCCTCTCCCCGCGCCCCGTGCCCCGGGGCCCTACCCCAGCAGCGGGCGCCTCCGCCCCGCGGCCCAGCGCTCCCGCCCCGGCGCCGCACCTGGCGCGCTGGCGGCGGCCGGGTCCGCTCCGCCTCCATCCCCGGGCTGCAGCAAGCCACCGTCAGGGGCCCAGTCCATGAGCCCGTTCTGGCCGCCGCCGCCAGCCTGCAAACCAAAGAGGGGCGCGTGGGAGGGAGGCAGGTGGGGGCGGGGGCTGCGGCGGGTAGGCATCGTCTCCTACGTAACCTAACTCCGCCGTCGTGCATAGTCACTGCAAGCAGGGTGCCAACCTGGCGGGGCGCCCTGGCAACGGGCAGCAGAACATCCGACCGCTGGGCTGATCCCACGACAGCAAGGTTGCGATCCCACATGGGGGCTGCGTGGGGAAGGGACCGCACAGCTGGCCGGTGACAGGAGGAGTCCATCATACCGGTGGGGCCCCGCTAGCGTTAGATGTGCCCGCCCAGCCCCGAGGCTCTGAGTGCGAAGCTCCAACTCTTCAGGGACTTCGAGCCGCCGGCGCCAGGACGAAGAGGGCTTGTGAGCATCCGCGGCTGGGCGACTGCGCCGAACCAAGATAAATGGGTGCCTGATGGTACTTCGAGCAACTATGCGCGACCGCAACCAAAGCAGGTATATATCCACCACGGCAGCAATAGGAGACGAGATGGTACACGCGTTGTGCAACAGGACAGGGGGCCAGTCGCTTGCAGCGCTCTGAGCAGAGGCCTGTGCGGATGCCTGCTGACGCCTGTCCACACATCCTGACCCCTCCGCGTACCCAAGCCTAAACTCCGCAAGACAGCCGAAGAAGGCCGCCTAGCGCCTCCTTCCCCACTTCCCTCTATTTGCAGTGCCTCTACTGGCCACTCCACCAGCGCCCACGCCGCCTCCGCTGCTTCCTCTGCTGCCGCCTCCGCTGCTACCGCCTCCGCTGCTGCCGCCACCGCCTCCACTCACGCACGTCTCAGGCTCTCAGGCGCTTCCCCCTTGCACCAGACCTAGGCGTCCAGCGGGACCCCGCCTGCCTCCACCGCCTGCCGCTGCTGCCACGTGTCACCCAGGGCCTCCAGCGCCAGCTCCATAACTTGGGTCATCATGCTACACATCTCAAATCCAGGCGCCACCTACCCCAAGGGCTGCCTTTTCAAGAGTGCCACATAGCAAGATGGTGATGCCACACCAGTCGACGACCAGAAGACATTTCTGGGCCTGCGGCGCATTTGTCTGGCTTTAGGGAAAGAGAAGTTACAGATGAGCAAGGGGCCGCGGCGGAAGCACACCTCCCTTGGCCCCTAAGCGCACGAACACCGGCAGCAAGCCCCAGGCAGCACGAGCCCCAGCCCCACGTACGCCGCCCCCCAAAGCAAGGAGACGCGCCCACGGATCAGCCGGGCAGAGCGCATAGGCTGACCTCCGCAACAGGCATCATGGCAACACATAACCGTTCACTCCACAAGCAGTACGGGCCGGGATCGGAAGCCCTGACGATGGGAAAAGAAACGGCAACGCCACGACGGGCGGACGAGCCCGCAGGCAGGCTGCAAAACTATACACGTGCAGGCAGCAGGCCAGCACGCGACGTGCAGGGGGCCACGCAGCCACAGAGTCAACCGGCAAAGGGATAGGGCCAACGGCCAACGACACTCTCACGCACACGACATGAGCACGCAAGCGACGAAGACACACGACCGAGCCCGGACAGGATTACACATCAGAGTCGGAGCCGGAGCTGGACGTGAGAGGCGGCGAGCACACATCGCCCGGGCCAACGAACCGCACACCTCTGTCCACCCTTTAAGCTAGAAACGGGTACACCACCGGCACGTGCTGCCACGACCGGGGGGCCTGATGAGGGCCGCCTACGACGGCAAGCGACCCCATAAGTCCCCGACAACCGCGGCTTGAATGCGCGCCAAGACGCGAGCAGGCAACGGGCCCGGTGCAGGGCCGGGCCCCCGCCCCCGCCCCCGCCCGCGACCCGGCCCCCGCCCGCGCCGTCGCCCTCCTCCGCGCTCACGCCCGCGCCTCCGGCCCAGCCCCTCGACCGCACGCCGGCGGGGTCCCAACGCTTGCAGGCGCCGTACAGCTGCTGCCGACCCGTGTCCAGGGCCGCGACGGCGCCCAGGCAAACCACGTCCCACACCGGCTGACTGCACGCCTCGGGCGCCTGGACCAACCACAGCACCGGAGGGGATATTGGAGCCCCGACGTGCTCCGACACGACGTCCAGCAGCGCCCTCGCTACGGGGCAGTCCCAGAAGTGGTGAAGGGCGCCGCCAGCCTTAGCCGCGCGACACGGGCAGCGCGACGGGCAGCCGCGGGCAGCCGCGGCCCGGTACCGGCCGCAGCCACCGAAGACACCGACCGCCAGCCGCCAGAACGGCTCCAGCGGCGGGGGCGGCCGGCCCCACGGGCGCCGGAGAGGCTGGGGCCGCGGCCGCCGGGGCCGCAGGGGCCGGCGCGGCGGGGGCTGGCGGCAGCGCCTCGGCAACAAAGGCCAGGTGCCGCGACCGCAGCTGAGCCTGCGCCGGGCCGAGCTACAGCTGCGTGGCGGCCCGGACAGTCAGGCTGGTGACGGGCATCAGGACCGAGCCAAGGTGCCAGCCGTAGGCCCGGGACAGGCGGGCGAGGCGGTCTTCGGCAGCGGGCAGGACGGCAGCCCCCGGCGGCAGCCCCAGCGCCGCGGCCGCGAGCCACTCGTCAGGCATCCGGGCAGCGAGGGAGGAGAGGAGAGCGACGCCCGGGAGGGGGGCGTCGAAGCCGGGCGCCTCAGCAAACGGGTCGTCCACGCCCAGTTCGCCGTCTCCGGGCGGGCCACCCGCGGCGAGGGCAACCCGCCCAAGGCCGCCGCGGAGGCGGCCGGCCGCCGGCGAAGGGGGAGAAGCACGCGCAGGATGCGGGCCAGATCGCCCATTGTAGTCAGGCGCGCAAAGCCGGCCAGAGCTAGGAGGTCGACCTCGAGGCCGCCAGCGGCGAAGCCAGCAGCAGCACGCAGGGAAGTGCGGTTTGCCCCACAGGGGGGCGGGTTGCCCCCAAGGGCTTCAGCACCCGGGTTTAAGGAGGAGAGCTAGGTTCTTAGCACCCGGGCTGGTCGCGACCGCGGCAAGTAGCCCCACGGCCAGCAGGATGGCGGCGATCGGAACCTGAACAAGGACCAGCGAGGAGCGCGACACGCGTCAGACGTGACATATCACGGTGCAACCAGACCACGCAACCCAAGACGCCGACGGGACTCACCAACGCGAACCACTTGGACGTCAAGAAGTTCTTCTCCGCAATCCAGAAGTTCTTCTCCGCAATCGCCTTCTCCGCAACCATCCGCCAGTGGGCGGCATCGCGGACGGGGTCCTGAGCCACAGGCAGCTCCGTGTGCGCGCCCGCGAGGCGCGCGATGGGAGATCGCCCTGGCACCAGCCGCTTCGGGCAAACGCATGCCATACTGACCGATGCGCTGCCTCGGACAAGGGTTGTGCCACGGCTACCGATTGTTACTGCGCTGACCGCTACCATCGTAGAGGGTTGGACGACTAGAGGAAATAAGTGTAGTAAGTGTGTCTGTGTTCGGCGTGTCCCAAGTCGCGGCATGCACCGCATCGCGGCCACCTCGAGGGACGTGGGGCTAATGGCGAAGGCGCACCCACAGCTTAGGATTGCGAACTTCATAACTTTATACCCCTAATCGTTGGCAGCAGTGGTCACACGTCAATGGACGCATGCCGAACCTTGCCTGGAAGTCTCTATGCTGAGACTAAGACACGAGCTCACGTAGCGCCACAATCTACTCTAGTAGCCAAATAACGCGCCGGCATCAGGAGCGAAGCACCACAGCCCGCGAGAAGCCAACTAGGTGGAGACGCTCAACCGCGCTTGCTGCCTCGAGGCGGCAGTCATAAGACCCCTGGCTCTGTGGTGAAGCTGCCCTACCTGGGGTGTGGCCGCCCCAAATCCGCGTGTCGCCTCGGCCCATCCGATGGCCGCGGCCTCTATGCAGGCGCTTCTGTTGGTGGCGCTGGCGGTCGCGCTCCAGCCGCGCGCACCCCTAGCGGCCTGCGTCGTGCGGCTGGACGTCGATCCAGCAGCCAGCAACATCACGCTGACCAGCTCCAACGCGCTGCAGCAAGTGGGCAGCAACTCCCGGCCGCTCACGTCTGGCGCGACGTTTGACGCAAGCGTCCCCCGCGCCTTCACCGGCGCGCTGTACGCCATCGCCCAATCTCTTACGTCCTGTCCGTCGGCGACGGATAGCTCCGCTTGGCTCAGCGCATGGCCATCCTTCCAGCTCACAACGGAGGCGCCCAACGCAGCCTACAAGGCGCCGATTGTCGTAGAACCTGTCCTCCACCTTGGCCGCACGGCATTAGCGGGCCTGGGCAGCAATCCGCGGTTTGACTACAATGTAAGCTTGGGGCAAAGCTGGCTTCCTGGCGGCGGCGCCCTCCGCGCCCCGCCTCCATAGCAGTTCCCGTTGCCGCGTAGCTGGCCTTCGACCCCTTCACACCGCGGTCACAGCTGGCCCCCATCTTATGCTGCGTGCCTGTGCATACAAGTCCATGCTCACTGGCATCAGATTCTTGTATGCATTACCCGTCGACGCCCCAACAGGTCAGCGAGGTATCGATGCACGTCGCCGCGACGGGCCTGGCGCCGGCGGCCGGCGGCGCCGGTGGCAGCTTCACCGCCGCCAACTGGACCACCAAGCTGGCGTCGGGCTGGCTGGCCAGTCGCAACAGCGTCACGGGTCCTCGGTACGACAACCTGGAGAACATCACCACCATCACAAGTGGCGTGCCGCTGCGGATCAGCGTACGGACGAGTGCGGCAGGCGCCGCGGCGGGCGGAGGCGGCCGGCCGGAGTTGGTGCTGGAGGTGCCGGCGCTGCAGCTGACGTACCAGGCCATCGGCCGAATCACGATGTTTTCAAATGCGTATGACAGCTTTGCAAACTACACGCTGCGGGCCCAGCTCACGGCGCGGGTGAGTCCCAGGCGTGCGCACCTGGCCGAGGCGCGGGCTGCGGGCTGCAGCGGAGCTGCGGCTAGGCGCCCACGGCCATCTGCTCACTGCTGGCATAGCCGATGCCCAACCTGCCCAGCACCCTGCCTCTGCCTGTCCTCCCACCGCGTGCAGGCCTTCCTCGACTGCCCACGCTACTGCGGCGACTTCGGCAGCTGCGGCGCCCTGGCCAACGGCACCGCCGCCTGCGTGTGCGACTGCGGCTGGCGCTCCGAGGGCGGGCTGTGCGCCCTGCCCTGGGGCTTCTGCGCCGCCTCGGGCGGCACCGTGGCGGCACCGGCCGAGCCGGCCGCGTCGCCGGAGCCCGCCGCGTCGCCGGAACCGCCCACAACATGCGCCCCCTCCGGCTCGGGCTCTGTGTCGTCTGTCAACGGTGCGCTGGCGTGGGCTCCATTCCCCTAGGTTTTTCGCATTCCGTTGCTACACTTGCCATGTGGGTCGATGTGGGTCGGCCAGAGAAGGATGCGCCGCTTCGCAAATAGGCCTCGCCCATGCCAGTGACGCGATCCGTGTTCCGCGGCGCATTGAGCAGCGCGTGCTCGCCCCGCCTTCCCGGCGCGCAGGCCGCTGCCCGTCGGGCTACGACTGGGACCCATTCGGCGTGCTGTGCAACGCCTGCCCTTCGGGCTTCTCGGGTAGTGGCTGCCGGCTGTGCGGCTCGGACGCGGCCTGCGCGGTAAGTGTTCAGTCCCTCTGTGGCCGCGCTTTGGCCGGTTGCGCCGACACGCGGCTTTGTCGTCGACGCCCCTGGCTGCATGACGGCTGCACCGCATCACCGCTCTCCCTCCCCTCCCTTACTTCGTCGCCCGCAGCAAACGCTCGGCAGCGACACCGCCACCTGCTCGTTGTCAACGCTGTACCGGCCGCGCACCGCGCTCAAGCACTATGCCTGCGATGTCCTGGACCCTAGCATCGCCGGCATCGTGGGCTCCACCCTGGACTTCAAGTGCAGCACCAGCGCGCCAGGTGAGGGCCACACCGTGGGGGGCCAACACCTCTGACAACGACTAGACTCCGTACCCTGGTGGTTGCAGCCATGCGCCACGCCGACCCCTTTACCACACTGCCAACGTGCACAGCCAACGTGCACAAGCGACCCCTGCGCCCCCATGTGCCGCGCCGCTCCCTCCCCTCCGCCACAGACGCGGCCTCTGGCGGCAACGTCAGCTCCTACGAAGTTGGCCCCATCGTCACCACCTCGGGCAGCTCGCCCGTGGGTGCCTCGCCCTTCTGCCGCCTGTCCTTCCGGCTGTCCGGCATGCCGCGCGACGCCTCCGTCATCTGTGAGCCTCGTGTCGGGTCGCGTGCATGTTTGTTGCAGGCCAGGGGCCTGGGGCTTGAGGATGCCTCGGACCTGGATGAGGATCTTGCTGCAAGCGTGACGCGTGCTGCGCTGACCCCGTGCCGTGCCCGCCGCATGCGCAGGCACCGGCTGGGCCTGCGCCTTTGCCGTCAACAGCAGCCGCGTGAGCTGCCCCGTCATCAAGTGCGAATGCCCCAAGGGCTGCTCCAACGGTGGGTGCCGGGCGCTAGGGCGAGGATCGGGCGCTCTGGGGTCGGGGGTTGCTGGGCGCTTGGGCAGGGGCTAGGGCCAGAGCAGAGGGGCTGGGGTGCGGGGCTGGGCATGGGCAAGTGCAAGGGGCACGGGGCACGTGGGGCAAGGGCGCTGCACGAGACACGCTCCGGTGCGCTGAGCGCGCCGCCGTCCCGCGTGCCCTGCCTCCTTCCTCCCTCGCCCCCTCCCTCCCATGCAGCCGACGGCACCATCACGCAGGCCACATTTACGGAGCTGCAGTCGGCGGTCAAGATTGCGTGCGGGCCCGAGGCCAACATGGACGGGACCAGCGCCGACGGCCAGGGCACCACCGGCTGCAAGTGAGCAAAGACCTGTGCAGACATGCTAGGACCTGCCAGGACTTGCCGGCGTGCCAGCGGCACCACTCCTGAAGCGCATGAGGCAGCCCCGCCGCCTGTGGCGGCGCTGTGCCAGGGGCTGCATAGGGCCGGGCAGTGGTGGCAGTGTGCTGCCGCCGCTGTCGTTGCAAACCCCGTGCTGTCGCTGTCGCCGCCGCCAGGATCGAGCTGACGGGTCTACCAATCACAGCCATCCCGGCCTCCTGCATCGCCCGCGAGTGCTACGACCCAGTCAACGGCCAAGTGCTAGTCACAGCAGGCAGGTGGCTTCCCGTGTGTTACTCCCTCGGTACTTCCCCTGTGTTGCCGTGGCCCCCGGTCGCCAGGCCTGGGCGCTCGCCCGACCGCGTGGATTGCAGCGCTGTCGCGTCCGCGGACCTCACCTCCACCCTCCTCGTCTCCATTCCGTGTTCTCGTGTGTCTTTGCTAAGCATCAAGCCAATCGGCTGCAACCTCACGTTATCGCCTCCTCGCAGAGTTGCCGCTGGATGAGAAGCCAGTGGCGGTTGCGCCCATCATCGCCTGGGTGCCGACCATGGTCCTGCTGCTAGCCTGCGCAACAGCTGCCGCCGCGGCGCTCTCCTTCACCGCCCACGGCGCGCCCGGTCTGCTCGCCGCAGCCCTGACAGCGCCTGGCCCCGTCGCCGAGGCCCTGGAGCACGAGGCAGCGGCGGCGGTAGGGGGAGCGGGAGCCGACCCGCCCGTAGCGCCGGTAGCGCCGCCGCCAGCGGCGAGGGCGGCGGTGGCGGAGGGAGGCCTTCCCGGTCAGCTCATGACGCCGCCGTCGAGCACGCCGCGGGCCGACAGCGGCGGCGCCACAATGGCGGCGACGCCGTCGGGCGTCGCGGAGGCCGTCATGGCGGACGGCGGCAGCGGCAGCGGCAGCGGCAGCGGCAGTGGCAGTGGCAGCGGCAGCGGAAGACACAGTGACGCACTGCGGGCAGGCAGCGCCAAGGGCGGGGCGCTGGGCGCGACGGCTGGGGCTGGGGCCGCGCAGTCGTGGGCGCAGCAGGACAGCGAGGCGGCCCGGATGGAGGCGGGCGGGCTGCTGGGGGAGCGGAGCCCCGTGGCGGCCGGCGGCGGCCGCGGTGCCGGCGCGGCGGAGCACTGGACGATGGACCCACGGGACGCCGCGGGGGTGCGGGAGCTCAGGTGCGAGCGCCAGCCCGTGCACCGGTGCCGCGCTGCTGCTGGGCCGCCTGCCGACCTGCCCTGGTGTCGCCTGCGCGCGCCCTGCTGCCGCCTTGCAGCGCTGGGCGGTCTCTGAGCGCCTGACGGCCCTGCCCGCCCCTCCCGCTGCAGCTGGCACCACATCACCCTGGCCACCTGGCCCAAGCGCCGCATGCTGCCGCCCTGGCGGATGCAGCCGGCCGCCACGCTGCTGCGGGGCGTGTCGGGCCGAGCCGCAGCGGGCGAGGTGCGCCACCGCAGCGCGCACGATTCCATGGTCCAGCGGCCGCCGCGCCCCTTGCCTTCAGCTCTGCACACGACCAGCCCCTTGGCTGTCCCGCAGCCTTGCACGGCACAGCAAGTCGACGCTGCAAACCGTTGCCTGGCTCGCACGATCCACACCTGCCCGCCCGCATGTGTGTCGTCGCCCGCTGCCAGGTGCTGGGCATCCTGGGCCCGAGCGGCAGCGGCAAGACCAGCCTGCTGGGCGTGCTGGCGGGGCTGACGCAGCCGGGGCTACATTGGCGGCTGGAGGGCAGGGTGTCAATCGACGGCCACACCGTAGGCTCGCCGCGGCACCTGGCGGCGCTGGTGGGTGGGGTTGCCCTTGTCCAACATGAACAATAAGCCATGAAAGGCTTATAATGTTGCTATAAAGTTTGAAGCACGCTGAGGGTTCGCCGCGCCACCTGGCGGCGCTGGTGGTTGTGCTGCTACGAGAGGGCTGCTGGCAGCCGGGCGGACAACATGCACTGACCCTGCCGTACAATGCCGTACACTTATGTCGTACGCAGGTGGGCCACGTGCCGCAGCACGACCTACTGGCCCGCTCGCTGACGGTGGCCGAGTGCGTCGCATCGGCGGCGGCGCTGCGCAGCAGCTGGCGCCAGGCCACGCGCGGCCGCAGCCACCTCCAGGTTCGGCAGCTGGTCGCCGCAACACCATGCCGGGCTCTTGTGCACCGAGCATGACAACGAGATGCGGTAGCGCAGCGAGGCGAGGGCTGTGCGCTGCCCTTGCCGCCAAGCTGTGTGTACGCGCACCTCGCGTGCTGTGTCACGGAACCCGCACCTCGCGTGCTGATCCTCCCCAACTCGTTGCCATCCCGTGGCCCTCCTCAGGCCCGCATTCGCGACCTGCTGCAGCAGCTAGGCATAGCCCACCTGGCCGACCGAGTGGTGTGGTCCGGCGGCGGCTCCTCGGCCGGCGGCGGCGGCGGCGGCGCAGCGCCCACGGGCGGTGACGGCGGCGTGCTGAGCCTGCTGTCGCTCGGCGGCGGCGGCGACAGCGGCGGCCTGTCGGGCGGCGAGCGGCTACGGGTGGCGGCGGCGCTGGAGCTCATCTGCGAGCCGCCGCTGCTGCTGCTTGACGAGCCACTGTCGGTGAGGCCCCGGGGCGGCTCCGAGACTTGGTTTGTGGGGTTGTGAGTTGGTTGCACACACGCCTATTTGCGCGCCGTACTGCTCGCTCTTCTGGGATTGCGTCACAGAAGAGTCGTGCCGGCACCACCCCACGTGCCTACCGCCCCCCCGCAGGGCCTGGACTCGGCCACCGCCCGAGCCACCATGGCCGTGCTGCGCTCCGTGGCCGCCGGCGGGCGTGTGGTGGTCGCCTCCCTACACCAGCCCTCGCCCGTGCTCTTCAACGCCCTCGACTCGGTCATGCTCATGGCCGGCGGCCGCATCGCCTACGCCGGCAGCCCCGGTGGCGCCGCCGGCGCGCTGGCGGCGGCAGGGCTGCCGCCGCCGCCGCCCGAGGCCGGCGGCGCCGTCGCTATCGCCGACTACCTGCTTGATCTCGTTGCAGATCCCACCACGGCCGCCAGGTTGTGCGCGTTCTGCGACGTCGGCGGCAGCGCCGCTGCCGCCGCCGCCAGGGGCAAGGGCTCGCCGGCGGCGGCACCGTCGCCGGGGGGCTCGCCGACGGGCTCGGACTCAGCCTCCGCAACGGCGACGGCATCGCTGCGCGACGCCGCCGTCGCTGCCACCGTGATGGCAGCGGCGCCGCCGCCGCCGCCAGGCAACGTCGTCGCCGCTGTCGCCGCTGCAACGCCGGAGGACACCGAGTACATCCGGACCCTCATCCGGGCTCGCCGCGGCGACGAGGGCGACGGCGCCGCTGCCGGCTCGCACCGGAGCCTGCGGCGGCGACTGGCCGCCAGCGCCAGCAGGCTGTGGCTGGAGCTGGGCGTGCTGACGTGGCGTACGACGCTCGACATGCTCCGGAACCCGTCCATGCTGGCCATGCACGCGGTGGTCGCGGCGGCCATCGGGCTCCTGGTGGGCGCAGTGTTTGCGGACAGCGACCTCAACGTCTCAGGTAAGGCCGCACCTGGCGCGGTCGGGCGCGCTGCCCCTCTGCTGCCCACCCCCGCCATGAGCACAGCCCCCCCATGAGCACAGCCGCCATGAGCACAGCCGCCATGAGCACAACCGCTATGAGCACAGCCGCCATGCGCACAGCCGCCATGAGCACAGCCGCCATGAGCACAGCCGCCATGCGCACGTGCTCTGACCTCTTTGCGGCGCCACGCGAACGCTGTGCCCCGCAGGCGCGCAGAACCGCGTGGGTGCGCTGTTCTTCGCGGTCATGCTGCAGACCTGCCTGGCCACCAGCGCAGTGGACGGCATCTACCCCGACCGCGCGCTGGCCGACCGCGACATGCTGCGCCGCTCCCACGGCGTCGCGCCCTACGTGGTCGCCAAGCTGGCGGCTGACGGGCTGATGCTGCGGCTGCTGCCGGCCTGGGCCTTTGGGCTGCCCTTCTACTGGTGAGCCGTTGTGCCTACATGGGGCTGTGCGACCGGTGATGACGGCGAGGATGGAGGAGGATGGACGAGGATGGACGACGCGCTAGCGAGAGGCCCTGCTTCGCTGGCACTCCGGCCTGCTGGCATGGCACGAAGCGCCTCCTCATGCGGCATGCAGGGGGCGCCGTCGCTTGCGCGGCGAGTTCTTGGCGTCGTGTCTTCCTCAGTTGGACCAGTTAGGCCCTCACCCGCACCAGCCCCTGCCCTGGCCCCAACCGCTCTCTCGCTCGGCTCCAGGCTGATGGGCCTACGCGCCGACCCGGCCGCCTTCTTCACCTTCCTTGGCGCCATCACCACAGTCAGCTGCCTGGCGGGTGAGCAGCGCAGCCGCGGACTGCCGCCAGCGGACTGCCAGCAGCCGCCCGCCGCCCGTCACCTGCCACACACGCCCGCAGTGCATCTAACCGCGTTCCGTCTGCGCACGGCCGACGCGCCACTCTACCCGGGGCGTGCTGTGCCGCGTGTGGGGTTCTGTTCTACCTAACACAGAACACACCCGCAATCGCTGCGCCGCCCTCGTGTGGGCACCACCTGCACGTCGCGCCCAGCCACGTCGTGGACCATCCGCCGGCGCCCCCATTCCTCTCATCCCTTGCCCTCCTCCCCGCTCCTGCCCCGTTCCCCCTCGCCGCCCAGGCGCCGCCTGCATCGCGCTCTCCCTGCTGCTGGCCTCCCCCGGCAAGGCCGTGCTGCTGCTCAACCTGCTGCTGCTGGTGTGTGCGCTCTTCTCCGGCTTCCTGGCCAACAAGGACTCCATCGTGGCTTGGCTGCGATGGATACTGTACATCTCGCCCATCCGGTGCGAACGAGCGCGAGCGGGGGCGCAGGGCAGCCTCGGCCGGGACTTGGCAGCCGCCAGAGGCGGACTTGCCGGAACCGGGGGCGCTGCGCGGGGCGACAGGGATGGAATCAGGGCTGGGCTGCCCGTTGCCCGTATGGTGCGCGGAGGATGCCCATCATCCCGTGCATCCCATGCATCCCATACCGATGCGTGCATTCCCAGTTGGTCAGGCTCATCTCTGCCCCCGCCCGAGCCGCTCAACCCGCTGCCTCTGCACTAGCACATCATGACATCATATGCCGTACCGGTTGTTGCATGAGATCACGTTCTACTGCCTCGCTTCCTCCCGCCTCCTCGGCTGCAGGTGGTGCTGGGAGGCGGTGGTGATCAACGAGCTGGAGCCGCTCATCCTGGAGTTCTCCTCGCCCGACCTGCCGCGCGGCCTGCCCGCCGTGCGCGGCTCGCTGTTCCTGAGCCTACTTGGCGTGCGAACCCAAATGCTGTACACCGACCTCATCGTACTGGGCTGCATCTACGGCCTGCTGGCGCTGGCGGCCGTGGGCTCTGGCGGCCTGCGGCTGGTGGGCCTGCGCGGGCGCTGGCGCTAGCGGACCCGGAAGAGGAAGGGGAGGGTGTGGGTGTGGTGCCGGCCGTCAGGAGGAGTGTGCAACCCGTGCTTGCTTGGTCGAACTGCAATTGAGACTTCGGACTGTTGACCGGGTGTAGAGAGAAGCTGCGTAGGGTGGCTTGGCGTCGAGTTGGGAGTTGAGTTTGCCGGGTGCCTGCGTGGGTTAGTTGTGTAGCCGGCAGCTGGCCGCCGGGCAAATGGTGATGCGGGCGCTTGGGGCCGCGCAGTGACGTGTCAGTGCTGATGGTGCTCGAGTCATTTTGGGCCCGGAAGCTGCGTGTCCGCGCTGGCCTAGCTAGGCGCTGGGTGGGTGGCGACTGCGGATGCGTGTGTCGAGGCGTTGCGTGCCTGCCTGTGTGTGCCAGTTGAGTGCGAGTGAGCGCGTTGGACAGGACTTCTTCTTTGTGACGGTGGTACACGTGTCGTGCATTCATATGTTGTCGCTGCTTGCCAGGCGCAGGGGAGGCCGGGCCTGTGTCGCGCCTGCCAGATGGGGCCAAGCTGTAAGCCATGGCTCGCCAGGGCTTGGCCCACCGGATGGCGCCGAGGGGGGCCCGCGAGGGGTCCGGCGGCTCACAGGTCGCAGTGCCCTTTGCTGGCCGGCGGCAGCCAACGGCCGCTGGTGTGCAGTGCAAGGCGTGGTGAGGCCGCAGCAGGCGGCTCCGTGGCTGGGCGCGGGCCGCGGGGCCCCCTGGCCTGCTGCTGGGAGGAGGTGAGTCATGTGGGCGTCATGGCAAAGCCGCATGAGGGCCAACATCTCAAAAATCCCTCCGTCCTCCGTCGCCCCTCCGAAGGTGCAGTCTCTGCTCGACAACTCTCAGACCGAGCTGGCGGTCGGCGCGCAGCCGTCCGCCGCCACCGTCCGCCGCCGGGCCGGCACGCTGGCGCACTCTAGGGCGCAGGAGCCTGGAGCGCGATCTGAGCTAGGGCTGTGAGGCGGCACGTGGCGGCACCAGGGCGTGTTGATTGAAGGGGCGGTCGGACAGTACTCAAGGGGCCGGTGGTCTTGGCACTGTGGTGCTGGATACCGTGCTGCCTGGGTTCGCGTTTTTCGGTTTCTCCGGACAGGGACCCTACTGGCGCGTAGGTGCGCACTTGTGCTCGTTGTGAGGAGCTGGCCCGCGGTTTGCGCAGGTGGGCGGGCAGGGCTTGGCTCCCGGCGGCGGCAAGGCCAGCGTGGCGCTCATCGCCGCCCTCGACGTCGGCCTGCCGAGCATCATGGACATGGCCTGCTGCGGCCACCGGCGACCAGGTACGAGCACGGCGCTGACGCCGCCGGTCTGCACCTGTAGTGCTGCCTCCTGGCGAGCTTTGCCGTGCCCGCTCCCGGGTGCACGCCGACGGCTCGCTCTTCACGAAGGCAGCGGCGGAGCTGCGGAGCTGCGGGCCCGGCTCGGCGCGGTGCACACGTGGCAGCCTGATGGCGAGCGGGCCGGACAGTGGATGCGCAGTGACATCGTCTCGCCCCTTGCAGCGCAGCGGGGGACTGCCTGGCTGGCTGGATGTCATGGCGCTCGCCAGGGGTCATCGAGTCATCGGGTCAGAGGCAGCGATGCCAGCATGCCATGGCCGCCGACGCCCCCTGCGCCCCGCTCCGACGTGCGGCTTGGAGGTAGCGTCGATGTAAGCAGGCTACTTATTGCAGGCCTTGGGGTGACAGCTGCGGGGCAGGACGCCGGCTGACTGCGGACGTGTAGGGCGCCCCCGTGCGCCGGCCGGCGGCGGGCTGAGCAAGGGATATGAGCACACGTGCAAGGCGGAGGACGTCAGACATAGGGCACCCAGCTTATTACAGCAGGGTCGCCAGCGCAGGCCTCACGCCAGTCAGCGACACGCTCACGCCCCCCTCAGGCGAATGCTAGCACGTGCGTGGAAAGAAAGGGATCGCACAGCACAGTTCGGACGGCGACATCCATGTACGACACATTGTGAAGCGTTGGGTGTCTGCGGCGACGTGTTGCCGCTGCCGCCGCCGGCCGCGCCCCCGACGGCGGCCAAGACGGCGACTGCGCAACCTCGACGAGTAGCCGGTGCGACAAGGGAAGCACATGTACCACAAAGAGTCCGGCCATGTATTACGAATATAAGGATCGAGTCAGGATAAGGGTCGCCGTGCGGCAGAGAGCTGCCGTACGAGTCCTGAATGTAGAGCGTTAGCTGGTATGTACGATCGGAGGGATGACAAGTCGGCCGAAACCGCGAGAGGATTTGATGACGGCCTTGGGAGGGTTGAGGG
>BDDC01002129.1:0-10653 GCA_001662425.1 Chlamydomonas sphaeroides | reverse complement strand
TCCTTCCCTCCTTCCCTCCTTCCCTCCTTCCCTCCTTCCCTCCTTCCCTCCTTCCCTCCTTCCCTCCTGCTCACCAGCTTTGTGAGTCGCACCGCGGAGTTGCGCATGCGCACCAGGTTGAACTGCCGCCGCACGTGGGGGTTGCCCAGGCGGGCCAGGTTGACCAGCGTGCCCAGGGAGCCTGGGGGCAGGGAGGGAGGCGGGGGGAGAGGGAGCGGAGCGAAGGGCAGGGCAAGGGGGCACGTGGGCGATGTGATGCGCGGTTGGTGTGGGGCACCGGTGCGAGGCCCTGTCAGGACCCGTCCGCCATCAGGCTAGGCTAGGCTAGGCTGACTGGGTTTGCGAGCCCGCGCGTGCTGCTGCCTGTGGCCTCTGCTATCCCACCCCACCACATCTCACACCGGTATCAGCCCACCCCCACCTGCGTGGCCGGTGGCCGCCCCCTCATCGCAGATGGCGGCCCACACGCCGTCGGCGCCCGAGGCCAGGCACTCGAGCACCAGCGCCTGCGAGGGGAGGAGGGGCGGGCAAGGAGGGGGCTGCACGGTTCAGGGTAGCGTGGGTGCGGTGTAGGGTGCACGTGAATGAGGGGAGGCCGAGAGCGGGGCGGGGCGCCGCGCCTCTGCCTGACCCCACGGCCTGACCCCGTCGTACCTTTCCCCCTCACCCGTGCTATGCCCCTGAGGTGGCATCAGGCAGGTCACTGCCCGTCCGCGCACCTGCGCCGCCGCCCTGCACCCCCAACCCCAACACTCATGCGGCCCGGCGCTGGCCGTTCTGGCACGCTGCCTCATGCGCACACCCCACAACCCAACCCACAACCAACCCCACCCCACCCCATGCCACACCCCACCCCACCCCACCCCACCACACCCCACCACACCACACGCCCATCCCCCCACGCCCACCCCCCACCCCCACCTGCGCCAGTCCGTAGTTGCGGTGGATGTGCACCAGCAGGTGGCCGTTGCGCCAGCCGGCGTCGTCCATGGCCTGAGCGCAAGGGGGCGGGAGGGGGCCGGGGCAGAGGGGGCAGAAGGGGAGGGTGGGCGATGTGCGAGGAGTCACGGTTGAAGAACGGTGACGGCGGCTCCCCAGGCCGCTCGCTGCCCCTGTCCACGGAAAGGCGGGGCGGCCGCACAGCGGGGCCGGGGCGCACCCCGCTATCTCCCAGGCCCCGCTGCCGGGCGATGAAACAAACAGGTGCAGGTGCGCAACCGCGCGCAAGACGCGCGCCCTTGCGGGCTGTGGTGGGGCATATCATACGAGATGATCCATTCCAAACCGGACATTTCTGTAGGCGAAACAGTTCATTGATATGGAGGCAATGGGATAAGAGCCCACCTTGCGGATCGAGGCCACCCAGGGCGCAAGCTCAAAGGGGAACTTGCCGCCCGAGGGGTCCTCGAACATCAGGCCTGGAGGAAGGCGCATGCGGGGGAGCAGCACGGGGGAACATAGATGGGCGGAGGCGGTGCCAAGCAAGGTGCAGCATTCTGTGGCCAGCGCCACTCGGCGCAGCGGGGGCTCTCGCCGCGGCGATCTCCGCCACGCGCCCCACGCGCCACGCGCCACGGCTCGTGTTGACGGCTCCACAGCCCCCTCCCGCGGGGCGCGTTGGCTTCACGCGTAAACGAGCACACGGTCAGCGCCGCCCCCTTGCCCCTCCTCGGTACGCACCCGCGGGTCGGTACTTTGGGTTCATGCGGCCGATGCTGCCGGCTGCACGTATCACCCGGTCCGGAACCTCCATCATGGCGGGGGTGAAGTCCCGGATGTCTGTGGGGGGAGGTGGACGGGCCGTGTGTGTTCAACTTTAGAGTGCGGAAATAGAGTACCACCCCTCACGCGGCACGGCCTGGTGTGTGTATGACACGCGGGCACGAGGCAACCCCGTCCCCTTGCCTCCCCCTCCAGGCCTCACTGATGAACGTCGTCGCCGGCCGCGGCCGCGACGGCAGCGACAGCTCCTTCCGCACCCAGCGGCAGCGCGCCTCAATCATGCTGACGAAGGCCTTATGCGTGAGCCTGGGGGTTCGTCGGTTGGCGATTCGGCGGTTGGCGGTTGGGCATTTGCTACGGTTTGGGGGCAACCAGGCTCGCACCCTGCCGGAGCTCCATCCAGCGTTGCCGCCCTTTTCGTCGAGACGGGCCGCCCGGCCAAGTGGCACGCTGCTCCATTCCCGTATGAGGCCGGCCTGCCGCCAGCGCTGGGCCCATGCCTCTTCTTTGAGCGCTGCCAAACTAGCCGCCACACCCACCCCTCCTCCCCTCCCTCCCTGTCGGACGCACTTGCTCCAGTCCGTGCGGCGGCAGGCGAAGTTGACCTCGATGATCGCGTTCTGGATGCCGTACGCCTGCGGAAGGTTGTGGGAGCGGCGAGGTACTGAGGTCGAACAACCTCATTGTGCGACCGCCAAGCCCGCGGGGGGACGTGGGCCGACGCAACAGCAACGGAAATTGCCACGCGCCCCGGCGGCCGCCCCAGCCAACGGCCCGCGAGACACGCCGGACCAGCTGCAACCCAACGGCCCCCACCACCGCAACCGTATCACAGCCGCGGTCGACGGGCTTTCGCTCCAGTGCTTCCTCCTCGCTGCTGCCCTCCGCACCCCCCGCCGGCTGCCCTCTATGCCTAGGCGACCTCACCACTCTACATACCTGCTCCACGCCGCCGCGCCTCTCCACCTCCCCTCCCCTCCCCAATTCCCCTCCCCTCCCCACCTCCCCTCCCCCCACCTTCATCTTCTTGAGCCCCAACGTCGGATCCATGTTTGGCATGCCGCGCGCGTCCCACGAATCCCTGCGGCCGCACGGCAGGGCGGTGTGCCGAGTCAGCGGGACGCAAGGCGTGGAGGGCGCTGGGGCCCGGCGGGCTTGCAAGGCCAGGCAGGACCCAGGGGGGATCCATGCTGCCATCGCGCGCCAGGAGCCATCCCAGGTTAGTCCTGTGGCACGCCCATTGCCTGCTGGAACACCAGGCGCCGAGCGGGCGCTCCCTCCAACGCGCTCCAACCTAATCACCATCGCTTCAACCGGGGCCGCGGCCGCGCCTGCCACGGCAGGAACCTTGTCTATGCACGATAGGAGTTCCCAGGGAATCGCGGCCTGCGCCCACCAGAGCTCGCAGAAGGCGTAGCAGTTGGAGCAGATCACGCCCTTGTCTTTCAAGTCCTGGGGAATGGGGGCGGTGGGCGACAAGCCCAGGGTGTGTGTCCGCGAAGAATGAAGCCAGCATGTGTGTTCATTTTGTCAGGGGGTTGGGAAGGCCACGCCGTGTTCAGTCGTGTTCAGGCCCCGAGGGCCGGCCGTGAGGCTGCGGCTCCCCTGCCTGCCGGCACGCAGGCCTGCTGCTGCCGGCTGGGGCAGTGGTGCTGCAGCAGCATGGGGCGCTCGTGCTGCTGGGTTGGCAGCTAGCTCGGGTGAGGCTCGCAGTCACGGCAGGGGCGTACGGCACCTAGCTAGCCGCCGACGCGAGCTGCGCGGCGCGGCGGGAGCCGCACCGGGGCGTGGGCCCACATGTACACGCACCGGCTGGCGGCGTCAACCTGGCTCCTCCTTCCTTTCACTGCCACCTGCCCTTTGCTTGCACAGATGGCCTCCAGGGGCACCGGCGGCACTGGGGCGCCCCCGCCCGGGCCCCCGCCGGCCAGCGCCAACCCGGCTCCTCCCAGCCCCCTGCCCCACTGCCCCGCCCCCCCTGCCGGCCCCTCGCCGCAGCTCACCAGCGCAAACTGGTCGTCCACCTGCTTCATGGCGTTGAAGGAGGCGATGATGAACTGGCTCATGCCTGGCGGTGGGGTCACGGTGCCAATTGCGCGTTTGCAGCAGCAGTGTACCGTCACGCCAGTTGCATGCATGACAAACAAGCTCCAAAGCGGCTGCAGGTCTACAGCAACGGCGTGACGGTATGAGCCGTACCGCACTCCTTGATCATGCGAAGGATCTGCCACTTGTCCTGCGGGATGGGAAGGGAGTATAAAATGGGTAGAGGTTTCGAAAGCAGTGACAAAGGTCCCGGTGCAGGGAAGGGAGGGTTGTGGAGTACGTCAGGGGACAGCGGAGACACTCATCCTGCAGTCGAGTTTCCTAGATATAGCTTCGACGTTATCGCTGAGGTGGGGGAGTCGGGGATAGATGAAGTAGGCAAGGCGCGAGCGCGGGGTGCGGCGACGTTTGCTTGCCCCGTTCCATAGGAAACGGGGCGGAAGCCTTTGCAATCACGTCGAAAGCGCTCCGGAGGGGACCCCTGCCCCTGCAAGCGGCCGCGACATATCTAAAGCGGCAGGAGCGGCGGCGTGTGTTGAGATGTGCAGTCCTGCCGTTTCAGGCAGTCGGGGCGGCTAGGTCCGGCCCGTGGGGAGAGGGCACGGTTGTCCGTGTGCCCGAGACCCCTCAAATACCCCGGCGACAACCGCACAATGACCGACTGTTTGCGTCTGGTCTGGGTGGCCTCTTTTTGGGGCGAGCCATGCACCCATGCGCAGCTGGGGAGGTTTGCAGTGAGGTGACCCTGTCCGTCCTGGGCGGCCTCTTTTGGGGCAAGCCATGCACCCATGCGCAGCTGGGGAGGTTTGCAGTGCTGGCAGGGGCGGGAGCGTTGGCTTCATAGCTTGAAACCAGCGGGCGGTGGCCGGCCGGTGCTACGGTAGGGATTATGGGGCGATTGACTTTATGGGTAGGTGGCTGTGCGTTCGTGGATTGGCAAGCTGGCAACATAAGAGCTTAAGCAACGGCCAACCAGGAAGAGAGCTGTGCAAGGCAATGGGGGGGCTTGAATCCTCAGCCGACCAACTATCTGCATGCGCAAAGGATTCCCGGACGGTGTCGTACTGCCGTACGGGTGGCCACAATGGGCCCAACCGGACTGCCCCTCCCGGCACGCTGCCCTGGCGCGGGCGCGGTCGGAGCCGCGTGACGCTAGGCGCTCCGGCACTACCGCTATGCGCCAGGGCCCAGAGGCGTGCGTGTGTCAGGGACACTCTAATGACTTGCACGCTTGCTCTTAAGTAAGACAGCTGATAGACAGGTCTTCAAGGCCGTGTCGAAGTTGCTGTGGGGCACTTGGGCACGAGCTCACAGCGAGGTAAGCTCGGATGCCCCATGTGAGCGTGCCGACACGCGCACTGCCGGCCGTTCGCCGCGGGTTTCGGTAAGCGCAGACGGCGCCAGGGGCCAGGGGCCAGGCCACCCAGTCGCAGCGCCTGGGCTCCAGGGAGCGGCGCGCTGAGCAGCCGGCGTCGGTAGCATGGGCAGCTACCGACGCATGTGATTGGCGGGCATGCCATGGGCGTGTGGTGCGGGACGGTGCGGGGAAGCGCTGCTGGGGTTCGTGTGCATGGTTGGCCCGGTTCGCGGCGCGGCGCGGCGCGGCGCCGCGGCGGAGGCTGCCGCGCGGAGGCTGTCGCGCGGGGGCTGTCGCGCGGGGGCTGTCGCGCGGGGCGGCAGCGGAGGCGCAACCACCTTGAGGGTGTGGTTGCGGATGGCGGCCACGGAGGTCTCCCTGCGAGGGGAAGGGGCGGGCGGGTGTTGGGGCGGGCGCCGCAAAGGTGAGGGAGCTGTGGAGGTCCGCAGCCCCCAGCAACGAACACCGGCGCGGCGCCCGTCACATGCGCCCAGGGGGCCCGGGGGCGGGGGAGGCGTACCGAAGGGAGTTATCGAGCACGAAGACTTGCAGGTTGCGCAGTCGCTCCAGCTTGGCCGCAGCCAGGTCCTCGAGCACTGGGAGCATCGAGGGAGCGCCCAGGAGAGAAAGCACTGTGAGGACAGCGACCCTCGTGGACGCTCGGGGTGGGATGATGGGGGTTGGGCACGGGAGTTGCTGGGAGGGGACTTGCCTGGCTCATCGTAGATGATAGGGTCATCCTCCAACTCGCTCAAGTCGTCGTGCGCTGCTTGCGCGACGCGGGACGGGACCATTGGGAGAGCCATTCGTCCGCGGTTGCTCGTTCCAGGGCGTCCGGGCCAAGTTAATTGCTGCGCGGCAGTTGTTTATCTGACGCTGCTCAGGAGGAATGCGGCGTTGGCGTTGGCGTTGGCGGTGCGTGGTCGGTACAACAGTTCTTGGCCCGTACGCACGGAGTTGCCGCTTGTGCAGCAGTGAATTGTTCAGTCAGTGGGCAGGATACTTGTCGCGCGTGCCGTTGGCGACCATCGGCCACCTTTGCATTGGAGGCAAAGGCAACATTAAATCTTGATGTGAATTGTTGACTGTATGACCCCGACGACGGATGCTACAGAATTGTGATTCTACACACAACATAGCGCAAAGTATCAGCCCCTCACAGACCTCGACACCTTGCTTTGCCTGCTCCGCCGCGTGCCTGCACAGAACGCGACCAGCCCTTGAGCACGCGGCAACGATGCTACCTGTTATCCTGCCTTAGCTTACAACAGCGACAGTCGTGCAAACGGAAGTGCAGTACGTAATGGCAGTACGTATGAGAGGACTGCGTTGTACAGACGGAGCAAGCATGAATATGCTGATACTCAGCAAGCATGGATGCCGCACCACGCCCGCTGCACTGTAGACTCGCGCCTTTCGGTTGCCGCCATTAACGGGCATGTCTGCGAGGGGCTGACGTAAAGTACACGTCGCACAGCTCGCACGACTCTTCGTCAAAAGCATCTCATGCCCAGAACGCGCTGGAGGTGCCATGGGAGAGGTTCTGGGGGCCACGCAAAACACGCAGGAAAGCAGCCCGTCTCCCCCGGGTCCCCGCATCCCAGTGCGCCGTTGCCGCCGCTGACTGCGGATGACTGCAATGCGCGCCTCTGGAACATGGAGCCCCGCATGCACCGGTGTCTAAACTGTGTCCACTAAAGCGCTTCTACACATTGGGGGTAGGCGCGGCCACTTGGTGGCTCATTAGGGCTGGTTTGTTCGAACCAGACCTAGGCACCGCGCTCGGCCCGCCCTGGAGGCCTGGGCCCTTGGCCTTCCAACTAAAACAGCAGCGTGGAAGTCACTGGAGGGCCCCTGGCCCCGCCGGCCCACTTGGTGCTTAATTAGCGGCCTGCCTGAAGCACGCAGGGCGCTGACGGCGGGGCAAGCTCAGCCAGCCGCTCCTCTCTCTTCCACCAGCCCCTTGCCCCAGCCACACCAACCCTCCCGCCGCGGCCCCCGCCCTGATCCCAGCCCTTGCCCACGCTCCTTGATCTCCAACACAGACTCACAGAGACACACACAGGCAGACTCACACACCCGGATGCGCCCCCAACGCCCCCTCCTCCCTCCCTCCTACACCATCCTGCGTCGTCCCCCTGCAGCCCGCCATGCGCCCAGTGGGCTCTGTAAGAACGGCGCGGCGGCGTGTTGAGGTAGCGCTCCGCATCCCTCGCTGCTGCCAGGCGGCCTGGTACCGAACCGCCGATGCCGACGTGCCACGTGGGTCTGTTCGTTCAGCAGTAACCCGTCACGACGCACTTAACAGACGTCTGATCGGCCATCAACTATCGGAGCTCAACACGCCGAGGCTACCCGGCAATGCGCTGTCGGGCGCGCCCGCCCGCCACAGCGCTGCGGCCACGCCGGGCCGCTCCGCTTGCTTGCACGCGCCACCACCATGTAACGTAACATTACGTAAAAGACGATGTGCCCCGCTCCCAGCACCGCACCGCTGCTCCCACGCCTGGCCGCTTCGCGGCGCCGGGGGCCCTCCTGAGCTGCCCCAGGCCGGGGGCCCTCCTGTGATGCCCCAGGCCGGGGGCCCTCCTGTGCTGCCCCAGGCCGGGGGCCTGCTGCCGTAGCTGCCTCCCTGCCCCTGTCGGCAGCCAGCTGCTCACGCGGGCTGCCGCGTGCCGACAGCTCATCCAAGTCCCATCACACGTTCTCCGGGCACACCCCAAAGACCAATCCCCAACGCCAGCCGGCACCTGCCCATACGGTAGGCATCGCCCAGCGGGCCCGCAACGCCGTGCCACCCGCCAGCGCGACGCAGCCCAACATTCGCACAACACTGTGCGACAAGAAAACACGAGTTTGCGAAGTCAGGCAGTTTCCTAAATCATACGAGTAACTCACAACACGCCGCCAGGGCTCCCGCCGCTGGACGCCACACGGCCCAGCGCCTGCAGCCCCCAACGGCCCCACTCCACCGCGCGCCCGCCCCGGCCCCACTGCGTCCCGCAGTGCCATGAGTTGCCGGCCAGCAATGCCACCCCAGACCCCACCCCACCGCGCACGGGCCAGCCCCGACCCTTCCTGGCCGGCCGCTCAGCCGCCCTTCCGCGCCGCCCCTCCCTCGGCCCCAGCCCCAGCGCCGGCGCCCTCCCCGCCCTCAGCCTCGTTCCCCTTCCCTCCCTGCGCGCTGCCCCGCCCCATCTCCGCCTCCGGCAGGCAGGCGGGGTCCCCACAGGCAAGGGCCGACTGGATGGCCTCCAGCTTGGGCTCGGGGAAGCAGCACTGCTCCATCGGCTCCTCCTGCAGGATGTGTGTGTTTAAGTGTTGAAGAGAACAGAACCCCACACGCGGCACAGCACGCCCCGGGTAGAGCGGCGCGTCGGCCGTGCACAGAGGGAATGCACTTAGATGCGCCAGTGCGGAAGTGAGGCCCAGCCTGCCCGGGTGTGTGTGAGAGAGAAACGCGTGTGCATGTGTCGGACAGCCGTACGGGCGCGGCACCTGGCACGCAGGCAGCCCCCCTGGCAGCCCCCTCCGCCCCTCCCTCCCTCCCTCCCTCGCTCCCGCAGGCGCACCTCGTCGATGGTCTTGCCCTCGCCGAAGCGGATCTGCCGGTGGGTGGTCGGGCGGTGAGGGGGGAGAGTGAGTAGGGCAGATTGGGAAGGGCGATCGTGCCAGCAAGACCGCAGTGGCAGATCGGGTGCGCCCGACAAGCCCAGCCAGCTGCGGCGCCTCTCCTGCGCGCACCCAACGGGGCCACGGAGCTGCTGCGGCGCTGCCACTGCAGACTTGGGAGGCACCTGAGGCCCTACATCGAGCTGTCTGCTGTGTGAAAGCCACCTACGGTCGTACCCCGTACGGCCCACCCACCCGCCAACAGCCCCCCGGCCCATGCACCGCGCGCGGGCACGGAGGCAGCCCATCCGGCCATCGGCCAAGCTCCCGCTCCGCTCCCGGCAGCCGCCCGACCGCCCCGCTTCCATCCAGCCCGCCAGCCCCTGCGGCCCCAGCTGGCCCCTGGCATCCCGCCGCACCTTGGCCGCGGCCGGGTTGACGGGGAAGGGGATGCCGCCCCAGCCCTCCTCCGTCCACCAGTCGCGGTCCAGCGGCGCGCGGCGGCCGTACACCTCGGTCCGCGCATGCGGGTCGGTGCCCGTCACCTGCGGAGGGTTGCCGGGCTCTGTCAGAAGCCACCGCCAGGACGTAATTATACGCTGCCTGCTTTGCTACGCAGTGCGAGGGCTCGCCCGCCAAAAGAGATGGCAAATGGGTGGCGGCTTAGGGTCCCTGATGGCGAGTCTATGGCCGCGGCACGCCGGGACATACTTGGGGCGCACTGGGGAGCTCGCAGCACACAGGCTTCGCCTGTCCTATCTGCGAAAGTTCGGGCTTCCGAGCCCGGCCCGTGCTGGTGCAAAATACGTCGTACGTGACGACCGGTGCGGAGGCCAGTTCTATGCGCGCTGCGTGGCTGATCCATGGATGTGTTTCTTTGCGGAAGGGTGTGCGTGGCCCGGGCCGTTGCCGCTGGCGCTTCGTGCATCTAGGGGCCAGAAGAGGCGACCCGCGGCGACGCCAGAGTCCCACCCGTCGGGCCCTCCTGCTGCGGCCCCTGGCCCATCTGTAGCACTCCTTCTGCCTTGCACAACAATGCCAGCGCGGCCCCCGGCAGGGCTAGCGCAGCCACAAGGGCCCAGGCCCGGGTTCCCTAGCTTGCGTTGCAGCACGGTACGACAAGCCGCGTGTGCCCTTCCCTCCTTGCCTCCTTCCCTCCTGCTCACCAGCTTTGTGAGTCGCACCGCCGAGTTGCGCATGCGCACCAGATTGAACTGCCGCCGCACGTGGGGGTTGCCCAGGCGGGCCAGGTTGACCAGCGTGCCCAGAGAGCCTGGGGGCCGGGGGTGAAGGGAGGGAGGCGGGAGCGGAGGGCAGGGCAGGGGGCCAGCAAGGGGCCAGCAAGTGGGGCACCGGTGCGAGGCCTGTCTACACCCCTTCCACCAGGCCAGGCTGGCTGGATGGGCTGGCCACCTGTGCGCGCGAGCCGGTGCGTGCCCCTGCCTGTGGCCCGTTGCTGTCCCACCCCATCCCCGATCCAACAAGCCCACCCCCACCTGCGTGGCCGGTGGCCGCCCCCTCATCGCAGATGGCGGCCCACACGCCGTCGGCGCCCGAGGCCAGGCACTCGAGCACCAGCGCCTGCGAGGGGAGGAGGGGCCGGCAAGGCGGGGGCTGCACGGCTCAGGGTAGCATGGGTGCGGTGTAGGGCGTACGTGAATAAGGGGAGGCCGAGGGCGGGGCGGGGCGCCGCGCCTCTGCCTGACCCCACATCCTGACCCCACCGTACCTCTCCCCCTCACCCGTGCTATGCCCCTGGGATGGCACCAGCCAGATCACTCCCCGTCCGCGCACCTGCGCCGCCCTGCACCCCCAACCCCAACACTCATGCGGCCCGGCGCTGGCCGGTCTGGCGCGCTGCCACGTGCGCAAGCCCCACCACCCCACCCCACCCCACCCCACCCCACCCCACCCCA
>BDDC01002127.1:3019-15970 GCA_001662425.1 Chlamydomonas sphaeroides | reverse complement strand
GTGCTCCGCTGCCTTGTAACGTGCGGTCGGACACCTAATACCATTAATACCTGGCGCACTGGCTAGTTCGGTAAAGGGCAGCTGGATGCGTGTTGGTGGCCAGCACCCGCCGGGTGGGCATCAGCAGCAGCGAGCGCGGCATCGATCAGCCCGGGGAAGTAAGCGGCTCTGACCTGCTGCACGCCATCAACCTGAACCTGACCACAGCAAGTGGGGCATCACGTGTGTACGCTAGCACATCAAGCTTTGCGCATCAACTTACTATCCATGTAAGCTCCCTTGATTGAGGGGCCGGAAGCATGCCTGCCGGTTTCTGGCCCACTTACAAAGACGGCAGGGCACAAATAGAGTACGGGACGGGGCTCGGTGCGGATGAAGATGGTTTGCCATGGCATGCGTGGGGCAAGATGTGCCGGGCACCAATTATCTGCTGGGGGCACGCTGGTATTACTCGGGGGTCCGTGGCCGATGGCATCCGACACCTCTAGGAGCAGCTGTGGACCTCAGGTTGCTCGGCAGTCGCAACATGCTTGTGCGTGTCGCCACAAGTAAGCGGAGCATGCATCATGTCCTCTCATGAAATCGATTGTCGGCATGCGCAGTATCGCGGCCAGGAAGCCTCCTGATCGCGGCCACCTGGAACACACGAAAGATTCCTGCCTGCCGACCACCCCAAACGCGTCCGTGCGGCATGTATAGCCGCTGTACTGGCGCAGGGACAGCCCTGGCCGTTCAGGAAAGCTGGTCGGCAACACGCCCCCTGGTCCCCTGCCTGCCCCTAAAACCTATCCCCTGCCCTGAACCGAGACCGACCCTCACATGCATGAGTAGCGTAGGAAAAACAACGTGAAGGCCAGAGCGTTCGGGCATGCGTACTGACATGCGTACGGCTTGGGACCAGGAGGGGACTCCTGCTTGGGACTTCCCTGAACCCTGTGTATTGACCCCCCATACGGCAGCTGCTAAATCTCACTCAGAACCATGTTCACACAAAGATGCCATTATGCCAGGATTGTAGAGCACAACATGGGGAAAGGAGCCTTCCAAGAAGGTGCAGATGGGGACACCGCCCGGGTGCCGAGTGGTACCCGCTTCTCTGGGGGTTGACTATCAACAGGCCAGGCAGGCGCTCGCGTGATCACCTCGGCTATCTGTTCTGTGCCTTGCTTGACCTGGATTGCGTGGAGAACGTTCTGTTAGATTGCCGGCTGTATCGGGACACTGGGGAGCATGGGGGTTTCTGCCTTCTCTACAATCATCTAAGTATGTCTGTTGTTCTTTGGCGGGTCCATGAGCCGTCCTGGCTCGTCTGGACTCCAACGCCGACAGAGCTTCCTTTGTAACTAACAAATCGCCACATCGCAGCGAGGAAAGCTATCCACGTTGAAGGTTGTGATGCTTTTTACTTGGGAGTGCTGCGGCTGCTTGCTGGCAGTGTGCTTGGTAGGATTGGCCATCAGCCAGCGAGCAACAGTGCAGAGTCGTGGCATGTCGCAGGATGTCGCAGCAGTTCGATCGTGTAGTGCGCGGCATGGCATGGCTCGGCATCCCGGCGTTGGGCCGGGAGCGCCATCACGGACGCCCATCGCGCAAGCAGGCCTCTCTCCCCGCCTGCGGGCGCAACAGCGGTGTGGGCGCTGGTGCGAGCTACTGGTTGCGACAGAGAGCGGTTGCGAAACGCGTGTGCAAAGGATACAACGGTCACAAAGAATCCAAAGCCCAGGTTCCAGAGTCCGGATCAGGGGGCACGCGGCATGCCGGTTCGGAAGTTGGCACGGCATTCGGTCCGTACGCTTTGCTACGTCGTCGGGCTGGATCAGGCCCAACTGACCAGTACTTCTTCATTTAAGCTAGTAATTCGTCAACCTATGTCACCTGCTTTTGCCAAGGCCAGCCAGTCCGCTCGCTCATGCGCACAGGACCGACCCTCTCGAAGGACCTGCTGCTGCGCGTCGTCCACAGGCTGCAGGCTTGCTAGAAGCATAAAGCACACAGCGCTCCTAGACGACAAGCATCCGACCGATTTCAGCGCGACCTGCCGATTGAATCCCGTGACAGCAGCATGGCGCCGCTCTGCAGGGTGAGCAGGCGCCGCTTCGTCGCAGGCAACAAAGAGCTGCATCACATCATGCATCTATGGTGATGCGACACACGCTCTCGGGCGCGCGTCCCGGAACAGGTGCCCTACTGCTCCCGCGACCTGGCTGGCGAGTCCCGGCACAGCCAGCGCTACCGAGTGTGCTGCGACTGCCGCTCCGCGCAGCAAGTTGTTCTCACCGAGGGCGGATCTCCACACCGATGGTGCCAGCAGGTGGGCGCAGGGGTCGAGCGCCGCCCGGCATCTTGGCCCAGCATTGCTTCTGCACGCGTCCATCCGCAGGGAGCGTGCGTGCCGCTACTGCCAAATGCGCTATCCACACCCGTTCAGCGTACCTCCGTTCATCTCTATCTCTATGCTGCTTGATTGGCTGCAAGCAGCGCACTTGGTGCAAACGCGCCAACGGGCGCGCGGGCGCGCCCAGCACGCCTGCGTCCCCATCCTCGCCCTACCTCGCATCGGCACGCAGGCGCGCCCGCCCCGCGCGCGCCGCGCCGCCCATAGCCTACGCCGCCGCGTCTGGCCGGCTCAGCTAGAGAGCCGTCAACCAAGCATTTCTGTCATGCATGCTGCCGCCGCGCAGTGCTGCAGGCTCGAGGATCTGGCCCTGTTCGACCCCGACAAACGGTGAGCTAGGGGATGAGCCTGAGGTCGTCTGACATACGTGATATAATTAGTAAAGCGAAGCTATGAGACGGCGATGATAATGCTTGCTACAAGGCAGGTAGGGTGGGGGTTCACCGACGTCCTCGCTCCCCAGCCGCCTGCCCCAACGAATCCCAATTCCGCCTTCGATGACGGCCCGCTGCCGCGCCCCATGTACGTATGCCATAGGATCGCCGGCTTTCGAATGTGTCCTGCCTTGGGCCCCCGCCCACGGCCGCTCGCAGATCGTGTCGAGAGAAGCTGGACGTCCACACGAGGCGTCGGCGCCACCGCCGCCTGGAGCAACGTGAGGAGCTGATGAGCGAGGCGCTGGCGGCATCGGAGGATGACGACGACGTTGGTGTGGGCTGCGCGACCACGGCCAGCGCCCGGATGCAGGTGCGTCGAAGCCAGCCAGCTCGTGTTTGTTCAGTGGGCTTGCTTGGCGCGGCGTCCGATCGCTCGGAGCCAGCCAGCTCGTTTGTGCTGGCCCGTGGTTTGCTTCGTTGGCTTGTGTTCCAGCGTGCGCTGGTCTGCGGCAGGTTGGAGTCAGCACAGCCTTCGTTGCTGTTCCATACTTATCTCAGCCGTGTGCTACAGCTAGAAACCCTTTTGCAACCCTGTCCCGCCTGGTATCAACTAGAAGCTGATACGTGCGTCAAACCTTTGTCGGTGCCGGTGGCCACCGCAGGCAGCTGCCCGTCCCCTGCCAGCGCCGCGGCTGACGCGCCGCAGCACCACCGGCGGCCGCACCGGCCAAGCAGCGGCCGCCGCCGCCAAAGCAGCGGCGAGCGTCGAGCGCGGCGCCTGCTGGAGCACGGCGGCGGACGGCGGCAGCGCGCCCTTCTCGCCATCGCCGTCGGTGCCCGTGGGCTTCGCAGCGACTGCCACAGGCGGTGCTGCCTCTGCGGCGGCGCCGCCGTGCATCGACTTCGGCGAGGCGAGCACGGCCGCTGCCACGCTTGCTCCCCTCATGTTCGCCGAGCCGGTGACGGCCGAAGCCCGCCCCTCGGCTCGGCTGAGCCGCACGCTGCGCCCCCTGGCGTCGCGCCGGCAGGCCGCAATGTCGCCGGTAATGCTTCAGGCGCCACATGCCGCGTCGGCCCCGACCTCACCGCTCAGGGGCGCCAGCGTCGCTAATGACGCGTGCCCTCCGTCGCCCCAAAGCCCCAGCGGCAAGCGGCGGACGCCGGTGTGGTATGGGGAGCTCGGCAGCGGCAGCCCTCACTACGACCTGCCTCCGCCCGACAGCCGCGGGGGCACCCGCCGGCGCCTGTCCATCCCCGGCTCCGACCTCAGCGACACCGATGGCGACGGCGGCCTGCTGGCCCAGACAGTGGGCGGCGGCGGCCGGTCGGCGGCTGCGCTCGACGCGGCGGCGCTCGGGGCCATGTCGTACGCCAGGGCATTGTCGCTGGTGCCGCCTCCTGTGCGGCGCATTGTCAGCAGCTCTGTCGACTTCGGCACCAATGCAGCCAGTGCAGCAGCAGCCCCGGAGCATCTCCCACTGTGGCAGCACGAGCGGCTGCAGCCGGGCGGCACGTCGCGGCACGTCAGCGCAGCGGAGCTGCGCTCACCACACCCGCGCCACAGCTGCCCTGGCAACCTGTTGCACTGCTGGAGTAGCCTGGAGCCAGCGGCGGCCAGCGCGCCACCATCCGGCTACGCTACCACTGCATGTGTAGCTCGGGGGCTGGGCAACGGCGGCGGCCAGGAGTGCGGCTCCGGGCCGTCTGACTTGGCCGCGGCGGGCGCCGACGAACCACTTCTCCTGGAGCTTCCGTCCCTCGGCACAGCGCTCTCCCTGCAGGGCACGCTTGCGCTCGGCCTCTGCCAGCCGCCGCCACCCCAGCCTTTGCCGCCTTTGCCGCCGCCGCCGTCGCCGCCGCCGCCGCAGCAGCAGCAGCAGCAGCAGCAGCATCCTCATCCTCAGCAGCAGCAGTTGCTGCAGCTGCGGGCCCACCCTCCGCAGCAGCTGCCGTCGACCATGGCTGTAGTGCTTCCAGCCTTGGACGCCATCGTTGACGACGCAAGCACCGCCTCCTTCTCGCCGCGCGCCGGTGGCCTGATGAGAGGCGCCCCAGGAGCCGCCTCGCAGCTGCCGCCACAGCCGCCTGCGCACCACCAGGCGCTGCCGCCGGCGGTCGGTCAGTGGAGCCGCCGGCAGCAGGCACTCCGTGGCCCCAGCGGACAGCTGCGCGCCGCCACGGCAGCTCCCGCCGCCACGGAGTGGCACCCATGGCAGGACGGCGACGTATTCCGCCTGCCGGCCACCGCCAGCCGCACCATCACCACTGGCATGCGCATGCCGGCTGACACGGGCGGCCCGACTGCGGCAAACAGTCGTGGGGTTTCTTACGGGTCCGCCCGCGCCGCGGCAGCAGCAGGCCAGCAGCAGGGCGGCGACGGAGGGTCCTTGATGCGCCACAGCGATCCCACTGGCAGCATGAGTGGCTTGGGCGGCTGCGGCAGCTTGGGCGGCTTATGCAACATGGGCGTCTTGGACCAGCATCAGCCCCTTCAGCACCCTCATCCGTTGCAGCGACACAACCTGACGCCCTTTGCCCTGCAAGCAGCGCAGCACTCCAGTCTCCTGCTGCAGATGGACGCCGCGGCGCCAGCAGGGGGCTCACCTAGCGTCTCGGCGCGCTCCGCGCCGCCGCTGGCTGGCCTCCACAACTCCATCAGCCGCGACGGGCCGCTGTTTCTCGCGACTTCAGAGCCGCTGCACGGAGGGCCATACTACGCTCCTGCTGCCGGCGGGCTGGGCGGCGGTCCCCTCGCCAGTGACGGCAGCACCACTGCTGGCGGCGCCGATGCCGCAGGGCGCCGCAATACCATGGACGCGGGCGGATCAGCGGCATCAGCAGCAGCGGGTGACGCAGATCCCATGCACACTGAATGGCCGCGCTTCGAATCTGCGGCTGGTGCCGGCAGCAGCCTGCCAGAGCTGCACCCAACCGCCGGCGGCCCTGATAGCGGCCACCTGGCAATGCATGCCCTGGACCAGCAAGGCAGCGCGTACTGGCAGGCATTCGGAGGCGGCGCTCCGGGCGGCGGCGCACCGATGGGCCCGGCTTCCGTACCTGATGAGCTGATGTACGGCAACTCGGCACCCGATGTGCTCATGACGGACAGGGAGCCCGAGGTTCCCGGGGCGGAGGAGTGCTCGCAGCTGCGGCGCACATCACAGGAGCCGGCAGCGGCAGAGGGCGACCCCTCACCCGCCTCGCCTGTCCTTGGCGGCGGCGGCCGCGGCCTGCAGCGCAACGTCACCCTCTCCGAGTGGCGCTCGTGCCAGGGCCCATTCGCGGCGTCCGAACCCGTTTCGCCGCCCACCGAGGACGAGCCACCATCAGCGTCCATGCAGCGACGCGGCCTGATCAATCTGTCGCCGCTGCCGCTGCTGCTGCCTTGCGCTAGCGGCCCCACGGCCTCGCTGTACAACAGGTTCCTTCTGGCGGGCTCGTTCGGCCGGCCGCTGGTGTCGCCAGGGCGCGCGGCGGCTTGCAGCCCCACAGCAGAGGCCGGCCGCCACGAGTGGTGTGACGCGGAGGCGGTCCACGCTCTGTCCCGTGAGCCCATGCGGTGCGGCGATGACACCGGCGACGGCGGTGAGACGCACCTCATCGAGCAGGGCCTGCTGATGCAGCTGGGCGGTGCGCCGGACTCTGTGCCCTGCACTCCACGCGAGCGTGGCGCGCTGTAAGCGTATCTGTACAGGGGCGCCTGCTGATGGGAGAGATGAAATTGAGAGACGGATTGAGGCGAGGGCCGCTTGCGAGTTGTTGTTGTGGGTGGGGTGTGCTGGGGTGTGCTGGGCTGTATGCGTGGGTATGTGGGCACGGGGACAGGGGGGGCGATGGGGATGGGCGTTGCTGTGGCTTACTTCCAGCGGCGCGATGTGTATGTGGGTTTGAATGCGGATTGGAGCGAGGGGGAGCCAGCTGAAGCCTGTAGCCGGAAGTTGCAAGTGCTTGTCAGGGGGCGCGAGAGATGCACGTCGGCACGTGTGGCTGCTCCGTACGCACGGACCAACGTTCTTGACAGCTTGCCATACCTCGAGGCACCATACCTCGCCTTGGACAGGTGCTGCCGCGGATGTATGTGCGGCGAAGAGAACAGACTAAAGGTACAGCGGGCGTGACCCGCCGTGATATAAGGATGTAGGGCTACAGGGGGGTCAGAGCCTGGTCGGAGCCGCCTACGCGCCCTGTCCATCCGTGCTGCGGTGGGTCTACGTGAGGTGCCAGAGGTGGCCCTTCTGGCGGAGCATGACCGTTAATCTTGATTTCAAAGTTCACGTTCACGGCTGTTTCGGCGGGTGCTGCGGCCATGGCGGCATACGGGGGCTGAGGAGATGAAAGACGAGAGCCTGCCACCTGTGGAACGAAGGGGGTTCCAAGTGTTCCCGCGGTGGAAACTACCACCTGCGGTGATGAGACCAAGCCGTGAGCAGCTGACTCCACGGTCGGCTGCCGGGTCTTCTCGGGTGGCGACTATTTGTTTGCCACGATATCGTGGCGGCGATGGCGGCGGCGGAGGGCTGGGGCCGGGCCGCGGCCGCGGCCGCGGCGGCAAGCGCGGCCAGCCGAGCTCTGAGCTCTGACGGCGGGGATCGGGCGGGGCAGGCCCACCGCCGCCCTCCACCACCCGCGCGCCGTGGTCGGGGTGCAGCGGCAGCGGGGGCGGCGGCCGCGGCAAGCGGCCGAGCTCAGCCGCAGCTGGCGGTGCCAAGCGGAAGCGTAGCCGTGCGTGTTTGGGGCTGAGTTGGCAGCGAGGGCGGGCCCTGCCACCTGGCCGTACCTGGCTGACTGGGCGGCGGCTGTTGCCGTAGCGGCCGTAGGCTTGTGCTAGCGTGAGGCCGGGGGGCGGGGGCCCTGCCATACTGTTTGCACGCAAGCGCGCCCCGGCCATGTCCGGGTGAAGGGACCAGGGGTCGCACCCCAGACGAGTGCCGGCACGCAGAGCGCCGTTTGAGAGGGTGGTGGGCGCCTGCGATTCAATGCGTTCAACTGGAAAAGCCCAATTTGTGGGGGCGGCCGGCACTGGGTGAAGGTAAGCCCTTTTCCCATTCCAGATGGGGGCCGTCTTGATGGGTGGCGACGGTTGGGACCCGCAAGGGGTCTCTTAAGTACATACATATGTACATATGCATGCGCTACGCGGACGCAAAAGCTAGCTAGCGCACCTTAGCAGGAGTCGAGAGCGCGCTGCACTACTGGTCGATGGCCTGCAAGTGAAGTGTGCTGTGTGTGGGGGCCCGTGCGTGGGTATGTATGCGCTTCGCAGCCATCGTCGTCAGGGTTGGGTACTTGCGCCAATCAAAAGCTGTATCGTCTTTACGCTGCTGGGGCCGTGAGTTGCTGGGGCCGTGAGCTAGCACAAAGACGATATATATTCCTCCTTTGACTTCTTAAACGAGGCCACTGGGACGGCGTGTGTGATGAACATGCGCCGCTATGTGTCAGGCCGGCCGGCGCGTGCTCCAGGTGGCAGGGGTCATCAGGAGGGGTGATACTAATGTCACGTCTTGAATGATAGATGTACCCGTGTTGCGCGTGTCACGCCGTACCACTGCCACCCAAAGCGCCACGCCCGTGCGTGTCGGCGCGTGTAGGGCGTGTGAGTTGGCAGGGAGTGCGAGCGGCTGTTGTGTTGGTGGCATGGGCGGTGCGGAGTGAACGCGAGTTGCAGGGTGTGGAGGCGCTGCCGCTGTAACGCCAGCGCAGTGCGAGAGCCCCCGCAGAACGCAGCAGCAGCCGCAGCAGCAGCAGCAGCAGCAGCAGCACATGCGCGCGCACCTGCGGATACCGGTTCCGGGTGCCAATTCAAGGCCGGGTGCCCAGCACAGGACGGCCTCCTGCTTTGCTTGCCCAGCTTGTGCCAATCCTTGTCCAACCACGCACGAGCGAGCCGGGGTGCCATTGTGAACACAGGCCCTCACATGAGGTATTCGGTTGTGGTTGGATATAACCCATAGGCGACATCATATATCCCCTTCTGTCCCGACTGTTCCCGCTGCGTCGCTGCCGAGCGAGCTAGCAGTCACGCCAGAGGACGGGCTGACGACCCATGGGTCCCATGCGTTCCTGGAGCACTATGTGGCCATACCAATGCTTTTGTGATAACTGCTTCTTTAAAGTTAGGCTTTGACGCTCTTACAACGGTTACGCTTCTGCTGTTTGGTGGCTTATCGCTCACTTCAGCTCGCGCCTGCTCGAGTGGAGCATACTGTATGCGATAGCGCCGCTTCCATGCAGTCAACATCTGTAGGAAGTCGTGGTTTGACCAGTCGGCCGCTCTGGTCCTCGCGCGCACCGGCGATGCGAACGCATGGCTTGCACGCGGCGAGCGCCGGCGCTGCGCAGCCAGCACCGGACATCAACACCTTGGACACCTACCCTGAACCCCAACCGGTTCCTGGGCTATCAGCGGTGGCGGGCCGATATAAGGTGTGACAGACGCCCCAGCCCAACCCCTCGCGATTCCCCGACCTGCACACATGCCCACGCTCCCACCCTCCCCCTGCCACCCCAACCCAATGCCCTACTCATCAGGCGCTGCTGTTGGACCAGTTCGGTGTGCTGCATGACGGCCGCCGGCCCTACCCCGGCGCCGTGGAGGCGGTGTCACGGGCCGCGGCGGCGGGGCTGCGACTGCTGCTCCTGTCCAACAGCTCGCGTCGCTCGGGCGGCACCCTCGATAAGCTGGCGGCCATGGGCTTCGAGCGAGAGGCCTTCACGGGTGGGTCGGAAGCCGGGCCGGGAAGCGCGAGGCCATAGCTCGTGGGCCAGCGGCTGGGGATCTGGGGCACACGGGCGCTGGGCGGTGGAGCGGGAGGCCGTCGTGGGTGGGTCGTGGGCCGGAGCGCTGGGCCGCGGTGCAGCGGGTCCTGCAAGCGGCTACGCTCACGTGGGCCTGCCTGGCCGCCCACACACCCGGGCGTGTCGGGTATATGTTGATTATCATGAACACCCGGGAGTACTCACGCGCCTGGCGGGGCACGCCCCTGTCGGTGAAGTTGTGTGGCGGGGGCCTAGGCCCTGGCCGGTCTGGCACTGTGCGCAGCAGGGGCGAGCGGCCGCCGCGCCACATAAGCCCGCGTGTCAAGAAACATTGCACTCCGTCAGTTATGGGCGCCGGTTTGCGGCCTCTAGAGCATCGCCGCGCCCGCCCTCCCGCTGCCTTCCCCACGCCTCCCCAGCCCCACCCCACCCCACCCTGCTCCGTCTCCTCCGCCACCTCCCCCCGCAGGCGTGGTGACCAGCGGCGAGCTGGCGCACCGCTACCTCACGCAGCGCCCCGGCCCGCCGTGGGCGGCGCTGGGCACCCGGGTGCTGCACTTCAACTGGCTGCAGCGGGGGCCCATCAGCATTGAGGGATGGGGGCTGCAGGTGCCGAGGCCGAGGCCAGGCCAAGGCCCGCGGGGTGCTTGGCAAAGCGGTCGCCGGCGGTGGTTTGCTGGCAGGCCCAGGCCCGGGCCCGGGCCCGGGCCGCGGGCAGGCAGTGATGGGCCGTGGGGTCGCTGAGTCAAGGGAGGCGGACGACGGCGGTTTTCCGATCTCGGCCTCGCCGGACGCCACCTGACGCACCCTTGTAGCGCACGTCGTCCGGACCGGTGGCCAGGCTGGCGGCGTGCGCCATGCTCCGCGTGCGCCCGCCTTGCTCCCACGCACCCCAGGCGGTCTCCTCGCCCGCCGAGGCCGAGTTCTTCCTGGCGCACGGCACCGAGGGCCTCACGCTGCCGGCCGACGCAAGCGGCCAGGGCGGCGGCGTGCGGGCGGTGGAGCTGGAGGAGCTCAAGCAGATACTGCGGGATGCGGCCGTGGCGGCGGTGGCGGAGGGCCGGGCGCCGCCCAAGCTGGTGGTGGCCAACCCCGACCTGGTGGGTGGTGCGTGCCGGCTGGCAGCCCAACCGGTCCAATCTACCGGCATGGAGTCGATAGAGTCTATCAAGCCGAGATGTGAGGGCTGGTGCCAGGGGTGGGATGGGAGGGAGGAGGTGGGTGGTCGGCAGCTGCCGTGGGCTCCGGCTTCCAGGCTTGCATCGAGGGCGGTGGGCTGGTCGTCGGTGGCGGGCTGTAGTTGAACAGCGTGGGAAAGGGTGTGGGGAAGGGTGGAGGGAAGGGTGCTTGTCGGGGTGGGCAGGCGTTTGAAGGGGTCCGAGGAGAGGACTGGGGTGAACCTGTTGATATTCGGTGCTTGACGGGGGCCCCGGCGAAGCGCTTGGCTGGGCGGGTCGGGGCTCGCTGTAGCGGGAGGCCTGTTTGGACGTGGGCCCAGGCGTTGTATTTGCGAGGGACGGAGACAAGGGCGGGGGTGCAGCCCGCAGCGTCACGACCCGCGCACTGATATGTGATCCGCGTCGCTGTGCTACCAGGTGGAGGCCGGCAGCAGGGTTCATGTCCGAGCCAGGGGGGCTTGTTCGAACCTCAACGGGGTTTGGCCGGCGCTCGGGGCCCCCCATGCGCGGGGCACCTTGTGCCTGTGCCTGCCTACGACTCCGCCCGGCCGCTGCCCTATCTCCCTACCTCTCCCCCGCCATGCAACCCCAACAGACCCCAACCGCAAACCCTGCCGTAAGCCCGCCACCAAACCTTTTCCCTCCCCTCATCCCCGGCCCCGCCAGGTGACTGTGGACGGCGGGCAGCTAGTGGCCATGCCCGGCTCCCTGGCGGCCGCGTACTCGGAGGCGGGCGGCAGCTGCGTCCTCATGGGCAAGCCCGCGCCGCTGGTGGGCTGGGGCCGGCGGCCGCAGGGATGGATGTGTTCAAGTTTTAAGTAATGTGTGCGGCGCTGCGCCCTGTGCGGGTCGGCGTTGGAGGGTGCACGTGCCTGCGCCCTGGGCCCATGGATTGTCGCCACCATGCTACCCCCCTGCCCAGATCTACGCCGCCGCCGCCGAGAGCCTGGGGCTGGCGCTGGACCCCGGCTGCGGCCTGCTGGCGGTGGGCGACTCCCTGGAGCACGACATCGGCGGGTGCGTGCATGCGTGCGTGCCTGGGTGCGTGTCGCCCGGTGCTGAGGAGTGCGACACCGGCACTAGTGCAGCGCTGCTCAAGGACCTGGGCGAGTGGGTTGCCGCCGCTCGCAGGTTGACGTGTCTTCATCCAGGCCGCCGGCTCCATCTGGGCCGCCACGCGTGCCCCTCGCATGTCGTCGCAAAACCGCCGCCTCTTCCCCAGCCCCTCCACTTCCCCATCCGTGCAGCGCGGTGGCCGCGGGCTGCGACTCGCTCTTCATCGCGGGCGGCATCCACGCAGAGGAGCTGGGGCTGGAGCTGGGGCCCGGGGAGGGGGCTGGGACTGGCGAGGTGGACCTGGGCGCGCTGCAGCGTCTGGCGGGACGCTTCCTGGGGCCAGGGCGAGCGCCGACGTACGTGGCGAAGGGTTTCATGTGGTAGCGGGCACGGTACACTACGCTGTGCTGCGCTGCGATGTGCTGCGCTGTGCTGTACTGTGCTGCGCTCGCTCCACGATGGTGTGCTGCGCTGTGCTGTGCTGGACAGCTGGAACGATGCCACCGTGCCAGGGCGGGTTGGATTGCACCTTTCCGTAGGAAACGGGGCGAAGCCCTCGCAATCATCCCGGAGGGGCCCCCGTCCTAACGGCGAAACGTTACAACGTTATCCTTGTCAGACCAGTTCCTGTGTCCTGTTCAGCACGATGCTGCTTGTCGCTTTGCCTGCTTATTGCGGTAGCTGAGAGGGGAAGATGAAACAGAGCTGGGCCCGGGCGGCAGCCAGGATGGTGATCATTGCACAATGACCTCGCTGCTCGCTCCCAGTTTGTTACCTGAAGTTACCCCAACCTGAAAAACTTGAAATGCAACCCTCTCTTGTCACCGTGCTGCTGCTGTGCCTCCAGCTGCTCGGGGCTGAGCGCCCGGCCTGCTTCCGCCCTGGCAGCGGCGATGGGCCGGGCGGCGGAGGCGGCGGAGGGGATGGTAGCGGCCGCGACACAATGACAGCCGCAGCAGCGGCGGCCTGAGTTAGCGGCGGCGTGTGTTAGGAGATACTGTCCTGCCGTGGAGGCAGTTCGGGCGGCTAGGTCCGGCCCGTGGGGTGAGGGCACGGAGGTTAGTGTGCCCGTGACCCCTCAAATAGTCCCAGCTACGACCGCATAGCGACCGACGGTGTTCATCTGGTCTGGGTGGGGGCAAGCCATGGACCCATGCGCAGCTGGGAAAGTTTGACGTGGCAGGGT
>BDDC01002125.1:3400-15998 GCA_001662425.1 Chlamydomonas sphaeroides | reverse complement strand
CCCCCCCCCACCCGCCTCTGCTGTTGCACCCCACCCCGCCTCGCTCTCGACCGGCACCGGCCCGAGCCCACACATACACAAGGCTGCGCTGCCTCGCTGCCTGTGCCTCGCCCAAGCGCGCACCCACTGGGGGTCTGAGGCGCACCCTTGGCCCACGTGCCCTTGCCCCCACTCCTGGCCACGCCCGCCCCAGAGGCACGCACGTCCTCCTCCGGCCCCTCCCCGCCCCTCCCCGCCCCCCCTCCCCCCCGGGCGCACACGCACACGCCTCCAGGAGGCGGGCCCTGCTCGTCGTCCCCGGTCGGGGCGCTTGCTACCCCTTGGCCCCTCGCTGCCTTTCCCGAACCCCCGGCAGCCACCACCCCGGCAGCCCCACCCACCCCCAGCAGGGTGAGCCCTGCCGCGGCACCAAGTGCGGCGGTGCCCTGCCCCCAATGCACCGGCCCCGGCCCCCCATGTCCCTCGCTGCTCCACCACCCTCCTACCCACCCACCTCCCCGGGCGGAACCTGCCCCGCGGGGGGGACCTGCACCAGCAACAGCCTCTCGGGGCAGACCCTGTCCCCAGGACCCCACACGCCCCTCGCTCCCCCCCTCCCGGTGGGCCTCACCCCGGGCGGGCCCTGCACCAGCACCACGAAGGGCGGCGGCTCCTCGGCGCCCTTGTCTAGCAGGGGAGCTGCGGGGGGATTGGGGGTGGGAGGCAGCAGGGCGGGGGAAAGCGGCAGGGGGCGTTGGGAGCGCCGCGGGTGGTGGCCGAGGGGGGTGCGGTGGGGTGCCTGACGCGCCGCGGGCGCACGGCATATCGCGTGCCCAACGCGTGTGAGATTGGCGAGGAAAGGGCGCAGACGGTCGCCGGCAGAGGCGCGGGGGCGCGGGGAGGCCTAAGCAGCCCGCACGGCCAGACCCTGACACGCAGACCCACCGGCGTTGCCCCTCGCCTTCGCCTCCCTCCCGTCTTCGCCCTCCCCTTCCTCGCGCGGCCCCCCGGCCCCTGTTTCCCTACCCCCCGCGCACCCACCGTGCATGCGCCGCTGGTCGCGCTCGGCTGTGCGCGACTGCTGCGCCTTGGCCTTGCCGGCAGACTGGAAGGCAAAGGCCCTGGGGTTCTGCTTGCGCTGCTCATCTGTCACGCCGCGCTTCTTCTTATCGGCGGTTTTCCGCTTCTCGGCCTTGCGGCCAGCCTTGGCCTTGCGGTGGTCCTTGCCGCCAGGCATCCCGACGATGCGCCGAGCGGCGCGGCGACGTGGGTGCCGCTAGGGCGAGTGTGTGCGCTGATGACGGCTGTTCTTGTCCTGTTTCCGTTACGTGGCGGCGTGCAGTGTCGTCGTGCGCATGCGCTCGCGCCGCCGACACTTCTAGGCCCGGTGGACCTTGTCAGAAACTCAAGCAGAAAATTGAAGGAAGTTAAATGTGAGTGAGGTCTGCGGTGGCGATTATGCAGTGTGGGCGGCGAAAGCCCCACGACAAGGCTTCTTGCTTTGCCGCTTCCTCGTGGGACCTAGTTCACGTCTATCTACCTAGTTTCGTAGGCCAGGCGTAACGTTGTCGCAGGGAACATGCATCGGCCGTGCTACGCGTGCCGCGCAAAACCCAGCTAGAGAACCCCAGACGCCCACCACCCTCCTGCTCCCAACCCCCGGCCCGCCACCGCGCCGCGTGCGCCGCTCCTCCCTCCACACCCTCTACCTCTCGCCACATCCTCTACCTCCCTCCACCCGCTCTACCTCCCTCCCCAGGTCGCCGGCAGCTACTCGGAGCACACGGCCAGGTCGCTGCTCTGCGTCGTCACGCCGCGTGCGGCGACGGCGGGCTGAAGGGGAGGAGGGGAGGAGGGCAAGCACGGGGCCGGCAGCACGCTACGTACATGGGTTTGCTCGGCGCAGGGCGTCGGCGGCGAGGAGAGGTGTGCTAGAACGGCGCGGCGCGGTGCGGCGGGCCTCAGTAGCGCAAAGCAAGGTCTGAGCACGCACGCACACAATCAGCTCGTGGGGCATGGACCGTGCTGCCACTCTGTCCGCAGGTGACGGCTGGAGTGCGCGCCCCGGGTCCGCCATCCTGCACGGCTGCATCCCGCTTGTGGTGAGCTGAGCTGCCCCTGCGGCGACGTTTTGGGGGCTGTGGTAGCAGCGTGGCCTCGCTCGGCACCGCACCATTCTGAAGCGAGCCGCGGATGCGGTATGCGGTCGGCGCATCCGTCCTGCGGCACCCGGCCGTAACCAGTCCCTCCCGCCCTCGCTTCCCCCCGCCGGTCGGTGCCTTCGATGCGTAACCCCTACTTCTCCCCTTCTCCGCCTCTCGCGCTCGCGGTCAGTGCTTTGGATGCGTAACCTGGGGCCGCCCCAGCCGTCCCATGCCACCTGCCGAGCAAATCATGGACGGGATCCATGCGGTGCTGGAGTCCGTCCTGGACTGGGACAGCTTCTCGATCCGGATCTCCGAGGCGGCGGTCACCGAGCACCTGCCCTTCGTGAGAGCGCCCCGGTGGAAGGCGCACAGACCCCGGGCACCACAGCGTCAGTGCCGGGGGGGGCACTGCAGCCCTGGAGCACGGCCTTGGCCCTCGGGCCATTCCGGTCACGGCCTGCGCCACTTGCGACACCTCGGGCGGGCTGCCGGTGGCGCAGGTACCGGTATCTTACACATTTTCTCGATACGTCGATCATTGTACTCGATTGAATAAAGTGACTCTGGTACGACGGCTGCCGGCGGCGAGGGCAGCTGCCTAGCACGGCTTTGGGGGCGTTCAGGCCGCCTCCAGGGCGCGGTGCCGGTTGCCGGAGGTGGCCCGCTCCCCGCCTGCCTTAGCCTTCCCGGCGACACGACCCCCACGCGCCACGCCCTCCCCTTCCACCTTCTTCCCCAACTTGTTGTGCCAGGTGCTCAAGGCCTGAAGGGCATGTATCGCCCGAGCAGGTTGAGCGCATGCAGCGGCGGCTGGCGGCCGTGGGGCACAGGTGGGCAGGAGGGCGGACACCTGGGATGCCATCTTTTTTTTGAGAATGTTGGGCCACGTTGGGTGCATGGGCGGTGCCCCCGCTCGCATTCTGAGCGTGTGCGTGCGTCGCCCTGAGGCCACAAAGGCGTGTGCGGGCTGGGCGGCCAGCCACCGCTGCCGCGGTGCAAGCTGGGTCGCCGCGCAGCCGCGTGTCCGAGGTACGCACTTTTTTGGGCCCCACGTGCGGTCAAAGACGCTCCCTCCGCGCGCGTATGCAAGTAAGTACGGTACGCTTGACTCCGGGTACCGTACATGCCTGCCCTGTCTATCCGCCGCGCTGCCCGCCAGGTTCGCCTACGCCACGGGCCCCGTCATGGCGGCCGCGCTCAATAAGACCATGAACCGCAACGCAGCCAAGCGGCGGGAGGCCGTGGCGAGCCTGCTGGCGGCGCAGCAAGGCCAGGGGCAGGGGCTGGGACAGGGGCAGGGGCAGGGGCAGGGGCAGCGTCCGGGACAGGGGCAGGCGGGGAGCGCGGCAGCGGGCGTCGCCACGGGCGCTGGGCCGCTGCAGCAGGCGGAGGCGGCCACGTCGGCGGCGCTGCAGCAGCTGCTGGCGGGGGCGCGGTCGCTGGGCGCTCAGGTGGCATCGGGGTCAGGGTCGGCGGGGCGGAGAAGGAGGGCGCGGCGCCCTGGCGGCGAAGCCGGGGTGGAGGGCGTGGGGCAAGATGGAGGGGAGGAAGATGAGGAGGAGGACGAGGAGGAGGAAGGGCAGGGCGGCGGCGGTAGCGTGGCGGTTGGGGCGGGAGGCGGCGGGGGCGGCGGCCCGCAGGCTGGGGAGCAGGAGTGGCTAGGGCCCTCGGGCCACCCGTTCCGGGCGCGGCGGCGGTTCCCGTACCTCTGCGACCCGTGGCGCACCATCCTGGCCTGGCTGCACTCAAGGATTGCGGACACTCGGTGACCTGCGGAGTGGGGTGTGGACGTTGCTGGTGCGTGGCGAGCTGGCGGTGCTGTATGGGACTCACGGCGCAACCGTTCTTGCGTCTGATCAGGTCGCCAGTGTAGCTCGTCGGGTGTCGTACGGGTTCGTGACAACGCGCCGAAAAGTAGGCTGCTGCTCAGCGGTTGCTGATTGACATGCAATTCGCCAAGAAAAGTGCACAGGCCAGCTTACGCCAAGCGTAAGAACGCACTGGCTTTGGAGTTCGCACGTCACGCAAGCTGGCCCGCGACACATGCACGTCGAGCCATACCTCTAGTCAGCTTTCAGCATGTCTGAGGTCTTCAGCTGCTCAAACGACTCTGAGGCAGCAACTTTACCTTCGCTCAGCGATGTGTGGCAGCGCATGCCTCTGGAGCTTGTCCTCGCAATTGGCGCTCGCTTCCCTCAAAACTACATCGCTGGGACCTGGCGGCCGCTGTGCCGCGCCGCTCGGCAGCACTTCTCCGGCCCCGGCCACGTCACCATCCGGCTATCGGAGCCCGTGCCGCCCCACGCCTTTGCAACCAAGTGGGCCGAGCCCAGCACCACGCGGTCCCTGACGTTGGCGAAGCGACTTCGGCTAGTGTCCCTCACGGCGGCGTCCGGGGTCGATACCAACCTTGAGCAGGCGGCCTGGGTTGCCGACTGCCTCATGGAGAAGTCCGGCGCGACGGAGGCCGCAGCCGGCGCGGGTCAGCTGGACACCTGTTTCACGTTGGTTGAGCTCGACTGCGTGCAGCAAGTTGCTCTCACCGCTGCAGCGCGGGGCGGCCACAGGGACGCATGCGAGCGGCTGCTGGGCGAGGAGGGCTGGTGCGAGATCAACCTCAGCGCTGTGGAGGCCGCGCTGCAGGGCGGCCACCCGGCCCTGGCCAAGTGGCTAATGGCGAAGCTCCTGTGCGTCTCGGAGAGTCTGTTGGACCGGCAGGAGGACGCGGCAGCGGCAGCTGCATACCTGCCCGCCAGGGACCGTATCAGCCTGCTGACCGCAGCCCTGCGTGGCTGCGAGCTCCCCGACCTGCGCCGCCTGGCGGGCACGCTGCTCGTGACGCGGGAGGAGCTCGAGGCGGAGGAGTGGATGGGCACGCCCGGTAGCCTCATGGAGGCCGCCGCAGCCAGCCCCACGCCCGACTGGGCCGCCAAGTTCGAGTGGCTGCAGTCGGAGCTGGGCTGCCGGACGGCGGATGCGAGCTGCGTGTGCCATGCCGTGCTGTGGGCCGAGCGCATTACTGAAGAGGACGCCCTGTCCCGGCTGGCGTGGCTGCGCGGCCGCGGCTGCCCTTTCCGCGCAAAGCATGCACTGGCGTGTGCTGCTAGGGAGGGCAAGGTCTGGGCGGTGGAGCACGTGCTAGCTGAGGGGGGCGGCGCGGCTGTGGCGCCCGAGGACATCACGTCCGCAGCATACGAAGCCTGCGGCAGCGGCCACCTCGCCGTCGTGCAGCTGCTCGTGGGCTACGGCGCGGAGCTGACTGCGATAGAGGCGATCAAGCGTTCGGGCGGCGCGGCTGTGGCGCGCTGGGCGGTCGAGGAGCTGCTGCCAGCCGAGGCCAGGCGGCTGCCGCAGTGGGTGCGGGACTGGGCGTACACGTCAGCCGCAATCGCCGAGCGCGGCGACGTATCGCTCATGGCGCGGTTTGAGGCGGTGCTGCTGGAGGCAGCTGAGGCGGAAGCGGCGGAGGCGGAGAGCAGCAGCGCAGCCGAGCTTGGACGGCCGCCGCCGCGCGTGTGGACTGGGTCGGCGGTTAATCTGGCGATCCGGTCGGGCTGCGTGGAGACGCTGGAGTGGCTGGTGCAGCAGCGCGGCGCGCCGTGGCCGGTGAGGGACAGGGTCGGCAACTACGCGGCTTGCCCGGCCACATGCGATGCTTAGACCTCTCCTGGCCAGCCGTGTGGAATGCAGCAGTGCCGCAATGAGCGGTGCCCGTCTTGCCCTTCGGTGCACGCACTCCTTCGATCAACCGTTTATGCCCTTGCCCCTTGCTCCCGTACATACACCCGCAGGGCCAGTATGCCCGGCCCTTTGGCGAAGCAATCGAAGCCGGCGACCTGTCCATGCTGCGCGCGTTGCGCCGGCTGGGCTGCCCCTGGGTCGACGGAACCTTTGCTGAGGCCCTGCACGTCCGCTCGCCGCTGCGGCTCCTGAAGCTGCTGCTGGAGCTGGGCTGCCCCGTGGACTGGGCCGCCGCGGCCAGGCAGCAGCCCATGGACCCCGTTGTGAGGGACTGGCTGGCACGGGAGGCGGCCGGCAGGAGCCCGGTGCTGCTGGACCCGATGTCGCTGCAGGCGCCCATGCTGATGGGCCGCGGGCGACGGAAGGATGGGCGGCGGAAGGCTGGGCGGCGGAAGGCCGCGACGTAGGGGCACGACATGCATGGGGCGCGCCGCGCACGGCCTGCCACGCAGGGGGCATCGATCACCACCAGTGGGGTTGTAGTGCTGGCCAGTGTGCAGGTGTTGGTCGCCACGCGCCATGCGAGCATGGTGGGTTTCGCGCCCGGGCGGGGTCATGAAGAGCTTGCTGGAGCTTGCAAGGGGTGCCGTGTCCGTCCATGGCACGGTGTGTTGAACGCAAGGAGCAGGGGTGGTTGCGGCGCGCTGCCGCAGCAGGCTGCAGCGGTTTGCGAGCATGTGTATGTGCGGCTGCCTGCAACGCCGGTACAGCCGGCGGTGTACGGCATACTCGTGTACGGCAACATGCATGTGGCTGTACCGGGCGGGTACCTGTGATATCAATATTTTCAATAGGAATAGACGTGGGTACAGTGCGTGTGAGACGCGCGTCGCTGTGTACAGGATGGCGGGCTTGTATGGAGGGGGGGGGTTCGTTGGGCGTGCGAGGGTAGTGTGGGCGCTGGTACATACCGTAGCTTGCGTTTCTGTGTCTCTGGCCAGGCCTGGTGCAGGTGTTAGGGGATCTGCAGGCACTTGCAGCCGCACGTGGCGGAACGTGACGGATCCGGTGTTTGGGCTGTGCAGGCTGCTGCTCAGGATTGGATGCTTCTGCGTGCCGGCGGCTCGCCAGCAAGTGCGGGCCCCTGCCAGCAGCCAGCTGTGGATCGGATGCAGGGGATGTCATTTGGGCGGCGCCTTGAGGAGGGGACGGCGAGCCGAGCTCGCAGGCCAGTGCCAGGTAGCTATCGTACACATCTGCGACGAGGTAGTGGCGACGGGATGCTATGGGATGCTGTGGCAGCCATGTCACAATGAGCCAGCAGCGAGCTGGCAAGCCATGAGGTGGCGGTGCCTGGCCTGGTCAGGTCAGGGGGTGAGAGGACCGGCTTGCACCTATGCCGGCAGCAGGGTAGGGTTGTCGGACCGCTTATCAAGCAGTGGTGGCTTGCAGCTGGCGTGCGCTGCGACGAGCGGCGTGACAGGTGGGGCTGCCGTGCGGGTTGGTGCCGTGTCATGACCATAGCACGCCAAGCGCCATGCGCTGTAGCAACCGAGCAGCGAAATGGACATCGGTGCGTACATGATGGCCACACCATTCTTACCCACGCGCAATTCGGTCCAAGCCAGCGGAGGGCCACGTCCGGGAAGCATCGGGCCTATGTGGCTGCATGCGCACAGCAGAGGCGGACGGCGCGTGCTCACCTGGCCAGCCGGCGCACCTAGCCAGCCGGCGCACCTGGCCAGCCGGCGCACCTAGCCAGCCGGCGCACCTAGCCAGCCGGCGCACCTAGCCAGCCGGCACACCTGGCCAGCCGGCGCACCTAGCCAGCCGGCGCACCTAGCCAGCCGGCGCACCTAGCCAGCCGGCGCACCTAGCCAGCCGGCGCACCTGGCCAGCCGGCGCACCTAGCCAGCCGGCGCAGCAGCGTACATCGTGCCGCCTTGGCGCCCCCACTCGTACCGCGCAGCGAGGGCGCGGCCGCACCGGCGCAAGGCCTGTGCGAGGCCCGGGCTTTCCACAAGCAGCCAGCGCGGACGTCAGAGAAGGGCGCCGGGCTTGCGGCGAGGCCCGCGCACCGCTCCACGGCAGCACTCCGCCAGCAGCCGGCCGCACCGCATCCCAACACCAGGCCCCCTCACTGCGCCGGCAGCCGTGTGTAGCTCTCAGGGGCCCATGCAGCAGAAGCCTGGGTCCCGTCGGGTTCCCGCCAGCCAGCAAACGCCGCTCGCCGTACCGGTACGTGGAGCCCAATCAAATCACACACCCTGACGAAACTGCAACAAGACAAGCCGCAGGTCCCCATGCCCGCCAGCCGCCGCGGGATAGCCCTGGACCCCGAGCCGGGCGCTGCCCATCCCATACGCCAGCGTCCAGGAGACGCAGCAGCATCGCACACACCTTTGTGCCCGGTACCGCCTCATGCGCGCCGCGGCCGCTGCGTCGCCGCGCGTGGCGGCGCCCATGCCGCCTGGCCAGGGCTCGGCCGCGGCGGCGGCTGCAGTTGGCGCGGCAGCGCCGCAAAACGCTGCGTGCCGCCTCCATCGCCGGAGCCATTGGAGGCGCCGCAGGTGCCGCCCCGTGGCGCGCTACTTAATGGAGCCCGCTGCTGGGGCCCGCGCCGCTGGCGGAGGCCTGGTGCCGCGTTCGCCGCTGCGCCGGCTGCGGCATCAGCACTTGGCAGCTCAAGCCGTCGCGGTGAGCGGCCGCCAGCGTCACCAAGATTCTGCCCATTGCTATCTTCCTCCTCGTACTCGTCGGACAGGTCCTCGTCCTCGCTATCCCAGCCGCTATCGTCGCTGCTGTCGTTGCCGCCGTCTGTGTGTGGTATGCAGCCGTGCTGCAGCCGGGATTCGTCCAGGCGGACCTGAGCGGGTCTCCGCATCAGAGCCAGCACCACTGCGGTGATGATCCAGCTCGCAGCCAGCACAGTGCCTCCGGCCAGCAGCGCGAGGGACACCGCGACCAGCAGGGGCGGCAGACGCAGGATGGTGGCGAGCTTCGCCACGGGCACCCTCAGCGCTCCCGGCAGTGCAAGGACCTCGCGCAGCAGGCCGCCTGGACCTGCACGGAGAAGCCGCGACACCGTGGCATGCAGCCGCGCTGCGCCGCGAGCTGCTCGCCGTGTCGGCATCAGTGGTGATATGTCAACATTGCAGGTCAAGCAGCAATTTTCAATGACGTTAAGTTGTAGGCTAGGATAGGGCGTTGTGCTAGGCGGAGAGCGACCATGTGAATGCTGAATGGCATGGGGACCAGAGCATGCTCAGCAGGGGCGAAAGCCCAGCGAACATTCCGTGCAGCGCTGACCCCGCATATCGTCACTTGCACTGCCTCAATGCGAAAATTGCAGCTGTAAGCGACAGGAATACTTTTAGCGCCAAAACGTCAGACAGCTCTGCAGGAAGCAAATCCCACGACCTGCCTTCACGCTGCCACTTGATAACAACGAAATCATAAACGAGTTAGCTGGAGGTCCCGCAGCGCGCGCACCGCGAACCATTGCACTGGCGCGATGAGCAGCTCACGCCCGAAGCGTGCTAGCGCGGGACGCAACTCTCGCTTCGTGGATGACGAGGCCGATGGCTCTGGCAGCGGTCACGATGAGGTGCGCCTGGGGGTGCGTCCGCTCTCCCAAACCCTGCGAAAAAGCGCGCCCAGCTCTCGCTCCAACTCCAGCGCCATCTACGCGCACGTCACCCAGATAGACTGAGGTAACGGCACTTAACTGCTACCCTTGCCCCGCAGCTGGAAGACGATGGCGGTGGGGCCCCCGCTGCCCGGCCCGCCAAGCGCGCGCGGGGGACCGCCGCGGCGAGAGGCCGCGGCCGCGGCCGCGTCCAGGAGGACGCCACGGATGGTGAGGACAGCGCTTCGGACGACGACAACGACGGCGAGCCGGACTCAGATCATGAGCTCAGCGATGACGGACCCGACCCCGAGTCAGACGGTGCGCCCGGCAGCGACGAGGACGAGGAGGCGGCCGGCGGCGGCCGAGCGCGGCGGGGCCGGCAGCCTGCCGCCGCCGCGCGCGGCCGCGGCGCTGGCCGGGGGCCAGGCCGCGGCCGCGGCGGCGCAGCGGGCGGTCGGGGCCGCGGTGCCGCGGCGGCGGCAGCGGCAGCGTCTGGCGGTGGCGGCAGCGACAGCGATGTGATGGAGCTGCTCAGCTCGGACGACGACGACTTTGAGGCGCCGGTGGGTGCGGTGGGCAGTGGGGGCCGAGGTGGCGGGCGACGTGTGGGGGGCTGCGTTGCGGGCTGCGGGGCAGGCTGGATCCGCTGGGAAGGCTGCTGCAGGGCCTCGTGCGGCACTGGCCGGGGCCCCGGGGGCCGCACAGGCCGCGTGCTGCTCTGCATGTGGGTCGATGTGGGTCGGGCCGGCCGCCCTGCCGGCAGCGGGGGCTCGCAGGTGCGGGTGGCGGGCGCCGCTGCTGCGGGGTGTGGGGGCGAGGGCGCCTGCCTGGCGCGGCTGGCTCCGCCGGCCCCCTCCTGCGCAGCCCGCCGCAGCACGCCCCGGCCGGCCATGTGGGGCCGCACGGGCGTGCGGGCGCCCAACCGCCCGCACGGGGCGTGTAGGCCGGGGCCCGGGGCTGTGCGCCGCTCGCCCCACCGCATCCCGCCGCCGCACCCAGCACGAGCCTCACCGCGCCCGCTCGCGCCTGACCTGGTCCACTGCTGGCGGCCCGGCCCGCCCATGCGCCTCGCCTTGCCCCAGGCGCCCGCGCAGAGGGCTGGCGCCGGCGGCGGCCGGGGCCGGGGGCGCGGCGCCGCCGGGCGCCGCGGCAGCGCCGCCGCCGCCGCTGCCTCGCAGCTGCAGGTCGACGACGACGAGCTGGCTGGCGGCGGTAACTCCGGCGGGGGCGCGGGCCCCAGCGGCGCTGGCGGCGGCGGCGGCGGCGGCGGCGGCGGCGGCGGCGGCAGGGGCCGGGGGCGCGGCGCCGCCGGGGACGGCGGGGCCGTCGATGTGGACGCGGGGGAGCTGGCGGCGATGCGCAAGCTGGTGAGCCGGGTTGGTCTTGGGCAGCTGTCCAAGGTTGGTGGCATGCAGCGTCTGGGGGTCGCGTGATGCAGCGCTTGAGCGGCTCGTAGCATGCAGGTATGGTGGCGGCGTGGCGGCGGTGTCGAGGGGCTCGCCGCGGCCTGCAGCGTCACATGCGGCAGCCGCTGCCGCCCTCCGGACCGCCCCTCAGCGCCCTGTCCTCATGCAGCCTTACGCATGCGCGCATCCCTTGCCCCTGCCACCCGTGCTGGCAGGCAATGCCTCGTCTCCACCATTCTCATGCCTCTGCAGGCGCTAATCCCGACCCTCGATTACAACACATCCTCCGTACGCAATCTTGATATCGTTGCCGTGCTCCCCCTCCCAGATCCGGCGCTATCACGAGGAGTTCAAGGACGCCGAGTTCAAGTCGGCGGAGGTGTGGTCTCGGCTGAGCCACGAGGTGGGCTGCGGTAGCACATCTCACATCTAGCATTGATTCTGTTATTGGAGAACCCCTCATTTATCGACGATTTGTCTGCAAAGGGTGGGGCCGGGTGCGGAAGCTGTGCGGAAGCTGGGCAGAGGTAGGGCTGGGGCCGGGCCGGGGGTGGAGACACGGCGGACGCGTCTTCGGTGCTTGCGGGTGTGGGTAGCGCAGGGCCAAGGGAGGGGCGCGTACGCAGCGTGCCCTTTGCCTCACACACGAACACACGCCCCCCCTCCCATAATGGGGCGGGAGGCTGGCAGCTTTGGGCCGGGGCTTACGCACGGAGATTTGCAACTAGTTTATTACTCCCACGGTACATCCCCTCCCATCCCCTCCTCCGTCTCCTCTCCGTCCTGCCCCCAGGTCAAGGACAAGCTGGCAGAGTTACACACACACGAACACATAAACACACGCAGCGCACCCCCCCTTCCTCCCTTGTCCCTCCCGGCCCCTCCCCCGGTACATCATTACTCCCACGGTACATCACCTCCCATCCCCTCCTCCGTCTCCTCTCCGTCCTGCCCCCAGGTCAAGGACGAGCTGGCAGAGTTACACACACACACGAACACATTAACACACGCAGCGCAACCCCTCCCCCCCCACATCCTCCCTTGTCCCTCCCGGCCCCTCCCCCCAGGTCAAGGACGAGCTGGCGCGCGTGCCGCTGCGCTACCTGCTGTTCAAGGCTCGCTCCTCGCCCGGACAGCCCGTGGCTCGCGCCAAGCTGCTGGAGGCGCTCAAGAAGAGCGGCCTGCCTAAGCACCGCCTGTACAAAAAGTGGGCAGGAGGGGGCGGCGGGAGGAGGCATGTGCCCGCGCTGCGCTGCATGGATCATGGCTTGCCAGTATCCTTGTATCCTTGGATCACCGCCGTAATGCATAGGAGTGGAAGGGGGTTGCTGGTCGTCAGAGCCAGCCTCACGCTGCCCCCGCCCGCACCCTATCTGTCGTGCTCCTGCCGCGCGTCCCCGGCAGGTTCGCGCATCTCATGATGCCGTGGGCCCGACACATGGCCATCACAAAGCTGGGGTACGGCACGGGCGGGAGGCTGTACGGACGCTCGGTTGTACGGCACAGCGCAGCGTGACGCGGCATGGCTCGCACGCGGCACCCCGCGCACCTACCTGGCCCTGTCGATGAGGGGCGAGACCCGCGGGCTGCCGCTAGTGCGACGCGCCGGACGGGTGAGCTCACGACGCAAGCGTAGGCAGTATGGTTGCGAGCATGCTGCCTACATGTGGTACGCAACGATGCCGTCCAACCGTGCCGCCCGCTCGCTCCGCAGCTACGACATTGCGGACATTGCCGACCGGCCTCACCCCGTC
>BDDC01002121.1:0-16036 GCA_001662425.1 Chlamydomonas sphaeroides | reverse complement strand
GGGGGGGGGCTGTAGTCCGGTTTGGCAGAGCGGCGCTGCGGGCGGTGCATTGGCCCCGCCGCCACCCGCCGCGCTGCCGGCACGTGAGCCGGTGTGGGCACGCGAGCCTCCTGCACAGTACAGTGCCCCAAGTGCCCGCTCGCCCCTTGAGGCCATTCCGGTCCCTCCCGCCCCCTGCCGCTCCCTACCCCGGCAGGTGTGGCCCGAGGAGTCGGCGCAGGCCCCCCGGCTGCTGGACGCGGTGGCGGCTGGCAGCCAGGCGAGCGCCGCAGGGGGCGGCGGGCCGGGACGGGACGGGGGGAGGGGTCGGCAGGGCTCAGGACGCACGGGGCAGCGGGCCCTGGGCTGGCATCGTGGGCTGTGCCCGCCTGCCTGCCTGCCGCCCACACGCGACCTGGCCCGCCCCCTGTGTCCCCTGATGCTCCCTGCCCCCCAGCGGCCGCTGCTGCTGACAGCCGCCACGCAGGGCCCCTCGGGCGACTGCCGCCTGACCGCGGCGCCCGCCTCGGGCCTCGCCGGCGCCGTGGTGGTGCTGCTGCTGCCGGGCACCCAGGGGTCGGGCGGCGGCGGCGGCGGCGGCGGCGGCGGCGGCGGCGGCGGCGGCGGCGGGGCAGGCGGCGGCTGCGGGTTGCAGGAGGCGGCGCTGGCGGCGCAGGTGGCGGGCGGCGCGGCGCTGCTGGCGGTGTGGCCCGGGTCGGGGCTGACGCGGCCGCCGCTGCTGCAGCAGGCCGAGGGGGGCGAGCGGGTGGCCATACCCGTGTCGCACATCCCGCCGGTGCGTGGGGGGCGGTGGGGTGAGGGCGAGGCGGGGTGAGCAGGCGTGGTCGCAACAGAGGTCCCCTGTGGGCGGCGGCAGGCGGAGCGCCGCCGTGGCCTGGCGAGAGTGTGGCCGTGTGTGCGATCCCCACGATGCCACCCCTGCAGAGTGTGTGCGATCCCCACGATGCCACCCCTGCAGAGTGTGTGCGATCCCCACGATGCCACCCCTGCCTGCCTCCCTGGTGCCCCAGGCGGTGGGGGAGTGGCTGGTCAGCAACGCCAGCGTGTGGCGCCGCCTGGCCTTGGCCGTGACAGCGGTACGGCGGGAGGCTGGGGGCCTGGGCTGACCCGAGTCCATCCCCCGCGTGCTCTGCAAACGACGTGTCTCGCAGCTGCTCGCCCGGGCCGTGCCAGCCCCCAAATCCCACCCGCCTACCCGCCCGCCCCCTTCCTGCCAGGTGGACTCGCTGCCCGGCACCTCCATACCGCCCTGGTCGTCGTACGGCCCCACAGCCGACGGCCGCATCAAGCCCGACCTGGTGAGGCTGGCCGGGCGAGGAGGGCCTCGCGGTGTGGCTGCGGCCTCGCGGCGGGGCTGCGGCGTCACGCAAGCCGCAGCTCACGGCCCCCAACGGGGTGGCAGCCGGGTGTGCATCGCGTGCCGTCCGCCTCGTACCGGACCTGGACCCGCCTCAAACCCCCGCCTCAACCCCTTCCCGCACCCCGCCTCAACCCCCCCCCCGCAGGTGGCGCCCGGCTATCTGGTGGGGAGGAGGGGAGGGGGGAGGGGGGCCTGGTGGGGACAGGGGGGGCGCTGGAAGGCCGCCGGTTCCAAGGTAGCCACGAGAGCCGGCTACGAGCCGGGGGCATTGGCTGTTGGTTGGGGGAGCACGAGGGGTGGGGCTCGAGTGGGAGCTTGCAGCGAGGTCAAGGCACTCCCGTGGGGAGCTGGCGGGGGCAGCGGAGGGAGACCGCCTGCTTCGCCTGGCGTAGGCGGTGGCAGGCCGGGGCGCCTGCGGGGCAGGCGGGCCTTCGCCGCCGCGTAATCATCGTCTGGGCCCCACCCCACCCAGGTCGTGTCGGCGCTGCCAGCCACCGCGGCGGCCGGTGACGGCGAGGTCGACGGCGGGGGCGGCGGCGGGCAGTGCAGCGACCGGGTGGGGGCGCGGTCGGGCACCTCCATGAGCTGCCCCGTGGTGGGTCGCTGGGGGCGGGGGGCGGGCCGGGAGGGGGCTGCCAGCCGCAGGGGGCATGGGGTCTTGGGGCCCGGGCGAGGACACGCCTCCCCTTGTCCCGCCACCTGCCAGGCCCCTGCCGATCAGCGCGGCACGGAGAGCACGTGCCGCTTTCCCAGACCCCCCGCCCCGCTGCCCGCCTCTGTCCCCACACCGGCTGCAGGTGGCGGGCGCCGCGGCCCTGGCCCGGCAGTACCTGCGGCGCGGCTTCTACCCGACCGGGGCGCCCGGGCAGCCCTCCTCGGCGCCCTTCACTCCCTCGGGCATGCTGCTCAAGGTGGGCAGGCAGGGTGGAGGCGCCCTGGTACGTGTGGCCCCATCCCCGCGGCCCCCGGGCCCCGACACCCCCGCACGCGTCCTCTCGCCGCGCCTCCTGCGCCCGGCTGCATGCCGTCCTGTCGCACCGCGCTCCCCACATCCCACACCACACAGCACCCGATACCGCCCCTTGGCCACTGCCGCAGGCGCTGCTCATAGGCGGCGCCACGTCGTGCCAGGTGCGGTGCGGTTCCGGTGTGCCCGGGTAGTGTGGCCCCTGCAGAGCGAACGGACTGCGAGGGGCCGGAGGGTGCCGTGCGTACCCGGGGACCCGGGCACAGCACAGTGGGCAGGCCGGGGGCTGTGCGGCTGTTGCGCGCTGTGCGGGGCAGGGCCCAGGGCTCAGGGCCCAGGGCCCAGGGCAACTAATCCACGCACTCGCCCGTCACCTGCCGCTGCCGGCCGCCCCCCAGGGCGGTGAGGCGATGGCCAGCGGCGCCACCTTGGGTCCCGGCCCCGACGGCTTCCAGGGCTGGGGCCGCGTCAGCCTGGCCGGATCGCTGCCCCTGCGTGGGCTGTCGGCCCCCGGCTTTGCGGTGCAGCTGGCGGACCGCGGCAGCTTCAGCGCCAGCGGCCAGCGGGAGGACATGGGCGGACTCACAGCCACAGGGACAGGGTGAGGCAGCAGAGGCGCGGGGTGCGGGGTGGCGGGGCTTGTTCGTTAAACGGCTGCAAGTCATTGCTACAGGAATCTATGGAAACGGGTCACCACAAGTTGGCCAACGTCCAGCGGCCCGCCTGCTTGTTCCCATGCCCTCCCGCGGCAGCCCCGTGGTGGTCACGCTTGTGTGGTACGACTTCCCGTCCGACTCGGCGGTGCTGGTCAAGCTGGTCAACGACCTGGATCTTGTCGTACGGTTGACGCCGGCGGGCGGCGGCCCGACGGTCAGCTACCTGGGCAACGCCCCCCCGGGCGCGGGTGCGGCTCTTGGGTGTGCTGCTGGGGGTTGCGGGGATCTGGGGTGTATGTTGGGTAGGGGTGGGGGCAGCAATGTGGCACCAAGGCGCCCAGCTGGGGTCGCCACTCGCGCGCGCCCTCGGCCCTCGCCACCCACCACCCTGGCCCTGCCCCGGCTGGCGGCCGCCATCCGCCCCTGCTCCCGCTTCCCGCTGCGCCCTCGCGCCCCCTGCCTGCAGCCTCGCCCTCCCCCGACCGGGTCAACAGCGTGGAGCAGGTGCGGCTGGCGGCGCCGCCCGCCGGCGCCGCGCTGACCCTCACCGTGGTCGCCGCCGCCGTGCGGTCGCGGGCGCTGACCTCTGCGGAGGGCTGGGAGCTGCCGCAGCGCTGGGCGCTGGCGGTGACGGGCCACGTCAGCGGCAGCCTGGCGACGCAGCTCAACCCGGCCTGGCTGCGGCAGCAGGCGAGTGCGCCGCGGCCGCGGCCGCCGGCGCCGCGGCCGCCGCCAGCGCCGCCAGGCCGGAAGGCGCGACCGCCGCCGCCGCTGACGCCGCTGACGCCAGGACGTGACGGCCGGCGGCCTGCCCGGCCGGGCCGCCTAGCTCCGCCGCCGCCGCCGCCGTTGGGTCAAGGTGTAGAAGCGCCGCTGCCCGGCTCTGAACCGCCATTGCGGCGCCGGGACCGGCCGGGACCGCCGGCAGCCGGCCCGCCGCCGGGCGCTCCGATGCTGCCACCGCCGAAGCAGCCCAAGGCGCGCCCACCGCCCGAGGGAGAGCAACCTGCAAGTCCACCGCTGGGACAGCAGCAGGAGCCGTGATGAGTTAGGTGGGAGTGATACCAGCACGGCAGGGTGGACTGAGAGCGGGGTGCCCACGAGGGCGTACCGAGGTTGGGGCAATGCACCCGGGGCCGAGGCTTTCATATCTCAACCACTGGAGGTCAGCATATGAGCTCGCACGCACTGGATGCACGCATACGTTGATGCCCCTTCTGCGATCGAAGGGCAGCGCGCCCTGTTGCAGCAGCCGGGACTGATCCGCCGAGGGGGCGCTGGTGTGGGCCAGAGGGCCGCGGCAAGTTTCGAATTAGATGAAGCTAAGAGCCTGTGACCTGCCGAGTGGCGACACAACATGACGGCGGCAGGCTGCCAAGGCTAGGCATGTGGCCCAGGGCGCGAGATCGAGGTCGGGCGGCAGGATGTGCAAGCAGGTGGGCCCACGGGTCCTCTCGCAGGCAAGGGGTGGTGCGGTCGCCGCATGAGGGTCGTAGCAGAGGAACGGGCCCGCTGGGCTACCAGGAGGCCTCCTGGCTGCTGCAAAGCGCTGCGATTGAGCTCACCGCCAGGCGCTGCGGCTGCGGCTGTCGCTGTTGTTGGAATCTGGCAATGCCGCATGTGGCCGAATCCAGAGCGGGTCTAGCTTTCTTTCTTGCCTTACACACACAACAAACAAAGCACACCAGGCAGCGCAGCCGCACGCCGCCAGCAAAACTGTGCGCCGCCTGCCGGGCCGTCATGGGGGAGCCCGAGCCCCACCACGCCCTTCCGCCACGCGTTAGGCCCTCGTGCAGGGCGCCCCCGGCACCAACCGCCGTCCCAGTGCACGGCCGCAGCGCCGCACAGACGCGCCGGCCCCTGCAGCCCGCTGCGAAGTCTTCCCGCGTCCGGGGCAGTCCGCGCCGCCCACGCGCGAATGCCTCCTGGGTCACACTCCCCTCCGCGCCACACGCGCCTCGCCCACTCCTCTCAGCGGGCTCCTGCAGCCCGCCCCACCCCGCGGCTGTCCTCCGCGGTCCCGCCCGTCACTCAGTACGTCGCATGCGCCCCCCCGCTGCCCCGCGGCCGCTCCCCCGTGTGCCCGACGTCAACCCCCGCGTCACTCGCCGCCCCACCCGTTACATGCCCGCAACCGAAAGCGACCCCACGCGCCCTGTCACGACGGCGCGCGCTCCGTGGTGTCGCCCCGTTGGGCCTTTCTCCCAACGAGCTATACCTGCCAGCCTGCCCCCACCCTACACCCGTCCCGCTTCCCCACTGCTGCCCCGCTGCGCTGCCGCTCTAGTTGCCGGCCTTCGCCTGGGCCATGGCGCTGCTGGCGGCGGCGGCGATGGCGGCGTCGGAGGCGTTGGGCAGGTAGTAGTACTTGCCCTGCGGTGGGGGAGGGGAAAGAGGAGGGAGCGGGCGGCGTGAGGGACGGTGGCGAGGGAGGAGCTGCAACACGGACGAAAAACCTCTCCACAAGCTCCTGCCCCCGTGCTGCCCGCCCGGCCCAGCCCCGACCCGCGCCTGCCACCCACCCCGGCGGCCTTGGCGATCTCCTCCGCGAAGCCCGTGCTGACGAACTTGTTCTCCGTGTCGATGACCAGCAGGTTGATGCCCGAGGCGCCGCACTTCTTGGCCATGTCGCGCACCTCGTCCTGGGGCGGATGGGGCACGAGGCAGGGGCGGGGAGGAGGACGTGGGCGTGTGGGTTTGTGAGCCCCTCCTTGCCCCCTTCCCGCAGCTCGCCTGCCGGGCATACCCGTCGCAGCGCACCACCGCTCGCACCCCCTCTGCCGGATCCCCCCTGCCGCCGGACCCTCACCTTGAGCTGGTCGGCGCTCGGCCTGGGCGCGCCCTCCTTGATGGCCTCGGGGTCCTCATTACTCTTGGCCAGGCTCACGTTGGCGCGGCCGTCCGTGATGAGCACCATCATCACACGGCCCACCTCGCCGCCCGCCTGGGCCTGTTGGGGGAGGGACAGGGAAAGGAGGGGGCCGCGGGGCGGGAGGCGGCGCAAGGACGTCAGCGCCAAGCGAAACAGGCAGGCGAAGCAGCCATCACTTCTCGTGCGCAGGTCCCCGGCTCATCCCCCACCCCCGCCCGCCCGCTCTTCTGTCGTCCCCGCAGCGGCACTCGCCTGGATGCCCACGCGCACGGCCGTGCTCATGCCGTGCGCCAGCGGGGAGCCGCCGCCGCAGGGCAGCGAGTCCAGGCGGCGGCGCGCCATGGCAATCGACTTGGACGGCGGCAGCAGCACCTCGGCCTTGTCGCCGTAGAAGGGCACCAGGCACACCTGGCGTGGGGCCGGAGGAGGCAGGGGGAGGCGGGACAGGGGCATGGGGCGCGTCAAGATGCCGGGAACGAAAGCAACCCCACGCGCGGCGGCAGCGGCGGCAGCAGCAGCGGGCCGCTGTCAATGCGCCCCGAGTCCCAAATCGCAATCACCCTCATCCTGCCCCCCCGCGCACCTGGTCTCGGCTTGTGTAGCTCTCCGCCAGCAGCCGCATGCAGGCGCCCTTGGCTGCGCTCATGCGGTTGAGCGCCATGGAGCCGCTGGCGTCCACCACGAAGATCACCAGCGCGCCGGCCTGGGTTCAAGAGGGGAGAGCGGGGGAGGAGGGCGCGTCAGCAAGCTGGCCCTGCGCTGCGCCACCGTCCGCGACGCCCTCGCTCTTGTAGCCCGCAGTCCCGCCATCCTGTCTGCCGCCTCTCCCCTGATGTGGCCTGGTCTTAACCCACCCCCTCGCCTACCCCTCCCCCGCCCTTCTGTCCCCACCTTGCGCGCCAGCTTCTTGGAGCGCATGTCGGGCTTGTCCACATACACCTTGCGCTGCGTCTTGCCCTCGCTAATGGCCTGCTGCCGCCGGATCTGCAAAAGGATCGTTACGAAGCAGGAGGAGTCAGCAGCGCAGCGGGAAGCGGAAGCAGAGGTGGGCGGCGCAGCGGGTACGGCCAGGGGGCCGAGCAGGGGGCCCCATGCACCAGCTCCGGACCGGCGCGCCGGACGTGGGCCCGGGCGCACCTTCTGGTACGGCGCGGCGGCGCGCAGCGTGGCGTCCACCGCCAGGCGCTTGACCTTGTCGCCCTTGGGCAGCATGGGCTTGATGTAGCTGGCAGGAAGAGCGAGGCAGAGAGGGAGGGAAGGGGTGAGCAAGGCGTTGGAGACCATGCGCATGGCCACACCGCAACAACCCCAGCCGTCCCAGCCAGCGCTGCGCCTCCCCAGCCACGCTGTCCCCGAGCCCACGGCCCACCGCCCGACCTCTCCCTGCACTTTCGAAGCGCCTCACCGGCCACGGTCGTCGCTGAAGATGAGCGTCTTGGCGCGGCCGCTGCGGCCCTGCGCGCGCTGCTGCTGCTGCGCGAACATGAGGATGGATGGGTCCATGATGACGCCCTCCGACTCGAACATGAACTCCTGGGGAATCTGCGGCAGCAGGAGCAGGCGCAGGCGCAGGAGCGGGCGGGGGCAGAGAGTACTGAGCGCGAGGAGGGAGAAGGCGCGGACACACAAGGCACGCACATGGGCCCCTGCCCCTGCCCCTCGCCTCCCCTCCGCCTTTCCTCGCCCAACCGTGCCCCTCGCCTCCCCTCCGCCTTTCCTCCCCCCACCCTGCCCCTCGGCCCACCCACCTCGGGCTGGTCCTGGTCCTTGTCCTCCTTGTCCTCCTCCTCCTTCTCATCCTCCTTCTCCTCCTGGTCCTCCTCCTCCATGTTGTTCTGCGGAGGCCAGGTCGCGCGGTCGCGAGGTCAGGTCAGGTCAGGTCAGGTCAGGCGGGGCGAGCGGTGGGGCGCGGGTACACACGTCCCTCTGGACCTCCTCCAGCGGCGCATCCCTCCCCTTTCCCCGCACGGCTCTCTCGCTCACCTCCGGCGGCGGCGGCGGCGGCGGCGGGGGCGGCGGCGGCGGCTGCTGGTCCTCCGGCGGCGGCATGTCCAGGATGGTGGCGCGCGGCAGGATGACCAGCTGCACCGCCTGCCGCAGGTCGTCCTTGTTCACCTTCTCGCGGGCCTCCAGCGCGGCGCACGCCTTGGCGACCTGGGGGCAGGGCCGGAGGGACGGGAGGGGAGGGCAGCGATGGGTGGGTGGGCGAAGCTGTGACAGGGCCGCGGGGAGGGCGCGGGGGCCGTGTGGCCAACGGGCACGACTGCTGCGCCGGCCGTGCCAAGGGCCGCCGCGCCCCACATGCCCCGCACCGCCGTCCTCCCTGCCGCCCGCACCGCTGCCCCCACCTAAACCGCCATTCCTCCACGCCGCCGTCCCGCTCGTGCCGCCCAACACGCCCTCTCGCCCAAGCCGCCCACCTTGACGGCGTACAGCTCCGCACGGTGGCCCTGCACGCCACCGCGGCGCGCCTCCTCCACCAGGTACGTCACCTGCGCGGGGAGGGGCACAGGCCGGCAGGGGAGACGGTCGGCGGTCCCGCGTGAAGGGATGCAGCTACTCCTGCACGTATTCCTCGGCCCGCCCCTCCTCCTCGGCCTCCTCCCTGCCCGGCCTCCTCCCTGCCCGGGCCCCCACCTGCTCGGGTGCGATGGCCACGTCCTTCAGGTACTCGCGAGCCAGGATGACCTGAAGGAGAGGGTAAGGGAGGAAGCGTATGGAGATCAAGGGGGCGGCGAGCACGTCCCAGTGGCGCACCAGAGAGGACGCGAGGTGCAGGGTGGCACTGCGCGCCCAGGCCAACGCGACACCAGGCCCTGCCCATGCTATACCCCTGTCGACGCCATACCTCCCATCGGTATTCCTCGGACGTTCCCACTAGGCGCCTTGCCAACCAAACGCCTGTCTACCGCTTGTCTATTCTATCAAACGCTTGGCCCCGATTCCGCGACACGCGCACCCCACCCCCCTGCCTGCCCTCCTGGCGCCTACCGAGGTGCGCAGCGAGTCCGTCAGGTCGGACGTCTCATCGATGGTGGCCTGCGGGGCAGCGATCGCCGGAGCGTTTGATGCCACAAACCATTTCACCACGCACCCGAAGTAAAGCCAGAAGCGAATTGACTGGACAATCTCCCCCTCACCCCTCTCTCCGCCCAGTTCCGCCCCCCCAGGACCCCCAGGTCCCCTCCCATCCCCACCTGCGGCTTGTCCTGGAACTTCATGGCGGCGTCGATGGCCTTGACGCGGTCGTCGCTGGTCTGCGGCACGTCGGCCGACAGCGTGATGGCGATGCGGTCCAGCAGGTGCTCCCGCAGCGCGCCCTCCTCGGGGTTGTACGTGGCGATCAGCAGCGGCCGGCAGCTGAGGGGGCGGGGGCGGCAGGGGACAGCGAGGTCGGGGGATGGGGTAAGGCGGCGGGAGGGGGCCAGCGGGCTGCTGTGTGGCACGAGGAGGCCCCAGATCCGGAGCCCCAGCAGCATCCAGGCCCTCTTTCCCAACCCTGCCCAGCTGCTGCTGCTGCTGCTGCCTCCCTCGCCCTCCCTCTTCCGGGCCCGCTATTTTCCCCTCAGCCCCGACGCTCACGGGTGCGAGATGGAGATGCCCTCGCGCTCCACCACGTTGACTCCATCACTGAGGATGGACAGCAGCAGGTTGGCAATGCCGTCGTCCAGCAGGTTGATCTCGTCCACGTACAGGATGCCGCGGTGCGCCTCAGCCAGGAGCCCGGGCTGGAACACGGTGCGGCCCTCCTGCGGTGGTGGATGGGAGGGAAGGGGGACAGGAGCAATGGGAGGTGCGCGTGAGAACCGGCAGCTGGCGAAGGATGGTCACGAGACCGCAGACGGGGCAATCACAAGGCGGGGCGATTGCAAGACGCCCTGTTGCGCCATCTGGGCTGGAGGGCCTGCAGCCGCCCGAGGGCATCCGAGCGCGTCGAGTGGCCACAGTCGCTGGATGCGCCAAGATCCCCTCTCAAGCCCCATGCCAACCCCGCCATCGCCATCGCGCGCTGCCTAGGGCCCCCTGCCCTCCGCCCCGCCCCGCTCCTCACCCTCCCCCTGCCAGCCCCAGCCGCCGCACCTTCATCGAGGCCTCAATGTCCACGGTGCCCACCAGGCGGTCCTCCGTCACTCCCAGCGGGATCTGCACGAAGGGGGCGCTCCGCAGGCGGACCTTGACGTCGCCGGTGCCCAACTTCTCCGCCAGGCCGGCCTGAGGGGCGCAACAGGGAGCGAGGGAAAGGCGGCAGGGTCAGGAGCGAGCGCGAGGCGGCATGCGGGTCGGCGCGGAACTGATCGCCCAGCTGGCACGCACAGCACCACACACGCCCCAGGGCCTGGCGAAAGCCCCGGCCGGCCGCCACGCCCCGCTGGCGCCGCCTGGCCTCCGCGTCACCACGCACCTCCCAGGAGCGCGGGTCCTCGGGGTCGGCGTTGCAGAAGCTGCCGTCCACGACCTCAATGGGTGGCAGCAGCGCGTGCAGGCCGCGGGCCATGATGGACTTGGCCGTGCCGCGGCGGCCGGCGATGGCGATGCCGCCCAGGGCCGTGTCCACGGCGCCCAGCAGCAGCGCCTGCTTGATGCTGTCCTGGCCAACCACAGCGGCCAGCGGGTAGGAGCGCGCTAGGCGGCTCGTGGTGTCGACGTCAAAGCCCACGTTCTCGGCCTTGCTGACCTCCATGGCTGCGGGGCGAGGGGCGAGGAGGGGCAGGGAGGGGCGTGGGGTGAGGGGAGGCACAGGAAGGGCGTGGACCAGGCGTGCAACACTCGACCTAGGCAAGAACCGGATCTGGGCCAAGCGCGCCGCCCAAGGAATGCAAGGTAAGATGCTCGAGCACAAGGGTTGCTGCGGGGCTGCAGCGGTTGCAGTCGCACGTTGACGATGGTCGCGCGTTCAGGTCGGCGACGCCGTGAGGCTGTCTCGCCCGGATCTAAGCCGCCCAATTGCTCAAGTATGCTATACAATTGTTTTGGCGCAGGTTCTGGCTCACCCCGCAGCTCCGCGGCGGACAGCTCGGCGACCGCATGGCAAACGAGCCGCTGCTGGCGCTGCACGCAGGCCGCCTTAGCGGGGCGCGGCAGCTGAGAAATCTTGGGGCTGCAGAAGGCCTTGCGCGCAGCAGGCCTGCGGCTGCCGTGCGAGCTGCTCGGCCCCGCGACCTCGTGCGCAAGCGTCTTCATTGTCGCTGGCTCACGGCCCGAGGCCTCTAAATAAACAGTTGGAGAAAATACGTATGCAGCTCACAGCGTCTGGTCCAGCGGATCTAGAGGAACACCCGTTGGGTGTTCAGCTCGGGTGAAACTGCGGCTTGCTGCAGCCGCCGGATATGGGTGGTGAGCGGCCAACGAGAGCCGGGTATGGCTGAAACGGCAACACGGATTCACCAAGGCAAGATTTTAGGCGACGGATCGGCGCGTGTCAAACCGTGGCTCGCGAAACCCGACATCCCCCCGTCCGCCCGCCCACACCAGAGTGAATCCGACTTCGCACCGTAAAAACTCAATGACTATACAATTCACAGCGGTCACACTAGCCCACTCTATCATTGACACGAGCCGATCTTACATAGCCATGTAGACAGGCGCCTGATGGGCTCAACAGGTCCAGTGCATTACTGAAAGTCGAAGTCTTGAGGGTCTACTTATCTGGCTTCGTTAGTTACACTCTGTGAGCCTTCAGGTAGCCTACAAGCTGCAACAGAGGGATGCGGTCCCCCAGGGACTCAGGCTGGGAAACGCGTGGACAGGAGGCTGGGCTGGGCTGAGATTGCCTCGTTGCCAGCGCTCAGAATTGCCCCCTACTCAAGCGCAAGGGTGACTCAATGGAATGCTGGTCCAGCAGCGTAGCATAGACCTGCAGCTATAGTCGGTCACGCGGGTGGGCCGTTGCCCCGTATGCCTGTGTGCTATGCGCTTACCCCTTCCGAGCAGGGTTCCGAAGGGGAGAGTCTCGCCTGGGGGTCCAGTCAAGACGGGCGAAGATCCGCTCAAACCTGGCTGTGCGTTCAATGGAGTAACATGCCTCCGCCACAACTTGACCCACTGACCCGCCCATCGTAGCGCTTGTCTCGCAGGGTCGCGCCGCCGATGGCGCCGGCCCAGAAACAACACTGGCCGAGCCGCTGCCGAGCCCACGAGGGCCCACAGCGCCCCGCCTTCGCCCAACCGGTGTCAACGTGACAGAAACTGCCCATCACTGTTAAATGGCTACGACACTGCACATTCCTTGCCCGGCAGCATGCCCGCAAGCTCGTGGGCAGTCTTGGATGTTGAGCTCAAACCAGAGGGGCTTTCCCTGCCCTCCCCTGCTCTCCCCTCTCAGAGCCGGCTCTGAGAGGCCTACGTCGGCGCTGGCGTGGCCGCTTGCCACATCCGCAGCTAATCCAGACCGCGCGTCTTGCGACAGCACAACGCGTGTGGCTTGGTCGGCAACACAGCCATTCGTCGCTAGACATGTGCACGCATGTCGACGGGGTACGGTCTACCGGCATCACTGGTCGCACTCGATAGGTCCTGTATTAGGGAGTGTCCTCATGCTGTGCTGCGGCATTGCCGTGGACGCGGGCTGGGAGCCCTGTGCAAGCCTTTGCAAGACCGTTACATGACACCCTAGTTCCAGCGAAGCCCTCGTCACTGATGGCGTTTCCCTTACTTTTATCATAGCCTATTATCACGCAACACGCGACTCTTGCTGCTTTAAGGAGCGTGCGGCGCGTTGCCGCGCTTCAATGCCCTCAAGTAGAGAACCGCGTCCCCCCGTGGAGCTGACAAGACCTCGGATGCAATAGGAGTTGCAACACGTCTTAGGATGCTAGCTACGGGGGCAGCCCCCGCCCTGCTAAATGGCCTGTTTGGCGGTGGAGCGCGCTCACTGGCGCGGGCGGCTGCCGCAGTTGCTACAACGACGAATCACAGTGCCTCAGCCAGCGTGCGTCTCATTGACTCGTTCAACAAGGGAGTGGTCGATGCCATCTTCGCGCACGCGTTGAAGAAGCAGACTGGCGTTAGCCTCAAGTACATGCTGGATTTCGGTCAAAACCCCATCGAGCGGCAGCTGCTGCTCTCGGCGCAGTTCCTGCACAAGGAGCTGCCGGTGCGGCTGGCGCACCGCGTGGCGGAGCTCGAAAACCTGCCCTACGGCCTCTCGGCCAAGAAGCCCATCCTCCAGGTGCGCCGTACAGTCCTGACCCGCGGGAGGCACCGGCCAACACGCGGTGCCGGTGCAGGCGCCGGCGCCAGTGCCAGGGCAGCGGGCCCGGGGGCAAGAGAACGGCGCTGCCGGGCCCCAGGGAGCCCCGGTGGGGCAGCACCCAGCGCCAGCCAGCCGCCGCAGCTGCAGCGCCCCTCCCGTGGCAGGCTCCTCGGGGTGTGTGCAGCTTCCGCTCGGGCTGGGCCTGCCGCGCCACACAGTGGACCCCCGGCCCACCGCCTGCCGAGGTTCCGCCCGCCGGGGGGTGGAACCGCAGCCGGTCGTGTCACACCCTGCCGCCGCCGCCTGGATGCTGCCCGCACGGCACACGGCTCGCCCGAGCGGCTGTCCTGCTGGCGGCGGCTGGGACCGCCGGCGGGCCCACACCGGGGCCGGGGGCTGTGGCGCAGGCCGGCCGCTCTCTGCTGCACGGAGCTCAGCCCGGGAGCAGCGATGCCGCGGCCGCAGCCCGGTCCTGCGCCCTGCCGGCTCAACCGCGCTGGGGCCGTCCGCCGGAAAGGGGCTGGAGGAGGGCACCGGCTGCAGCGGGGTATGGTGCCGCCGCACGCGCCCAGCCCCAGGCCTACGCCAAACAGCGGCGGCGCCTGCGCCCTCAGCGCCCGTCGGGTCCTGTAGCCGCCGCCCTCCCACCCGCCCCGTAGCAGGACAGGACAGCCTGCGGGCTGCGCCGCTCAGGGGCCGTCCGGGCTGGCACTCACTGGGCTGTGCGCTGTGGATGCCGGCGCCCGGGCCCGCATTCCGCCTGCCCAGCCATCCGCCCCTCCCTGCCTCACCTGCACCCCCTTCTCACCCCTCCCTCGCCCCCAGGTCCGCGACTGGTACGTGGAGTCGTTCCGCGACCTGCGGTCCTTCCCCAGCATCCGGGACGCGGCGGACGAGCTCAAGTTCACCGAGCTGCTGAGGAGCATCTACCGGAGGTGGGCGGGAGGGGGGGAAGGAGGGCGGCAGGGAAGGGAGGGGCCCCGGTGGGATGCAGGGGAGTGGGGCGAAGGGGGTTAGGGGGCAGGGAGGGGACGAGGGGAGGCGGGCTCTACCGAAAGGTTGCGGGAGGGCGGATGGGTGGTGGGGAGCGGCGGGGTGGAGCGGGACGGGAGCTGATGAGCAGCTTGCACTGGATGGAGGTCGAGGGGCGATGGGCCAGGAGGCTGTGCCGCACCTCGGCGCGGGCAGGGGGGCGCCAAGGGTGGCGGCAAGCCCATTGGGCAGGTGGCGGAAGGGGCTAGGGGCGGGGGCGGGGTAGCGGCTGGCGGCTGGCGGCTGGCGGCTTGCGGCTGGCGGCTGGCTCCCGCCACGCGGGCTCCGCTCTGTCGTGCGCAGGCTTCCTCCCCCACCCCGCACTGCCGGGCGCCCTCCACGCGCCCCTCCCACCCCGCGCCCTCCCCTCCTCCCGCCCGGCCCCTCCTCCCCCTCATCCCCCACCCCAGGCACACCAACGTGGTGCCGGTGATGGCCAAGGGCGTGGGCGAGCTGCGCGAGGAGCTGCGGCAGCAGCAGCGGCTCACGGAGCTGCCCGAGATACACCAATTCCTGGACGGCTTCTACCTCAGCCGCATCGGCATCCGCATTCTCATCGGTGCGGGCGGCTGGCGGAATAGGAGCGGCGGGCTGGGGCGGGGAGGGGAGGGGGCAGGGGGAGGGCAGGGGGCCAGGGGTCGCGTGTCCGGCTCACGCGCCTGCTGGCAGTCCCGTGGGCGCAGAGGACACGGGCTCGGCAGGGCGGGGCCGGGCTGGCAGTGGGCTGTGGGGCAGTGGGCTGGGGCGGTGGGGGCCATGAGGGGGCCCATGCGGTGGGGGCGGTGGGGGCGGCGGGGGCGGCTCCCTCCCACTTCCCCTGCCGTACTCTCCTGCCCTCGTAACCCCTCCAACCCCATTGCACAACCCCCTCTCCCCCCCCTCCCCCGCCCCCAGGCCAGCACATTGCGCTGCACGAGCCCCAGAAGCCCAACCACATTGGCCTCATCTGCACCAAGTGCAGCCCCGTGGCGGTGGCGCAGGTGGGGGCTCGGGGGGTGGGATGGGGGGTGGTGTGGTGGGTGGCGTGGGGGGAAGGGGGGACGAGGACTGAGAAGGGCGCGCGGGAGGGGCGCGGGGAGGGATGTATCGAAGGAGCTGCGACTGTTGGGGAGGCAGACGGCTTGGCTGGGCAGGAACAGAAGGAGGGAGGCGGGCGAGGGAGGGAGGGGGCATGGGAGGTAGGGCTCTGGCGCGAATGGGACAGGCGAGGATAGGGCGGGGAGGCGGCAGGCACGCGAGCTCCATCCCTGACTTGTCCCCCCCCTCCTCCGCCCCCTCCCCAGGACGCCATCAACGACGCCCGCTCCATCTGCATGCGCGAGTACGGCGACGCGCCCGAGGTACGGGGCCTGGGGAGGGGGCAGGGGTTGGGGGTGAGAGGGACTGAGGGGCTGAGGGAGGCGGTGGAAGGCGGGGGCAGCGCCAGGAGCGGGGAACCAGCAGCAGTCGGGGCGCAGGGCCCGGGGGCAGGCGGTGGATGCGTGCGCGTGGGCCGGTCGGCAATAGGGGCACAATGTGGGGGGTGAGGCCAAGGGGGAGCGCTCGAGGCATTGTTCGATGGGAGGAGGGGGCTGCAGCGAGGGCCGGCGGCAGCCGGCGGAGGCGAGGCTCCGACGAGCACGTGACCGTGTGTTCCAGTGTTAGGTAGATTATAACCCCACACGCGTGTGAGTTTGTGCCACATGCACCCCACCCTCCCAACCCTCTTGCGAGCCTAGCTCTGACTCCCTCCCCAACGTCCGGGGGCGCTCCCGCTCCCTCCGCTGCTCCCCTATCCCGCCCCCCCAGGTGTCCGTGTACGGCTCGCCGGACTTCGTGTTCCCCTACGTGCCCTCCCACCTGCACCACATGCTGTTTGAGCTGGTCAAGAACAGCCTGAGGGCGGTGCAGGACCGGTTCGCGGACAGCGACGAGCCGGCGCCGCCGATTAGGTGGGGAGGGGAGGGGAGGGGAGGGG
>BDDC01002118.1:0-12098 GCA_001662425.1 Chlamydomonas sphaeroides | reverse complement strand
ACGTGCAACATCCGAGGCTGCGGCAGCACCCCCTGGCGGCGGCGGCAGGGCGTGACGGCGCCGCCGCCGACGGTCGTGCAGCTTCCGCTGCCGCCGGCGGCCAAGCGTCGCCGCCGGACCCCGACGCTGAACTGAGTCGCGTGTGGGATCTGCTGGCGGGCGTTGATGCGATGCGAGGGTTGGCGCTGCAGGTGCTCGTGGGAGCTGGCAGCGACGGCGGCGGCCCGGCGGCACCGGCGGTGGCATCCTTCCGCCGGTCCCTGACGACCCTTCACGCGCTGCTGCGAAGGGCGCAGGAGGCCGCGACGGCGGCGCAGGCGATCTGGGAGTGGCGGCAGCAGGGCGGCGGCGGCGGTGGCGAGCCCGCTGAGGCGGCGGCCAGTGAGTGGCAGGAGGGCGTGCGGGCGTGCCTTCAGCGGAGCGCTCGGCTGCTGCGGGAGGCGGCGGAGGGGCTCCACGACTGGTACGGGCACCTGGAGGAGATGCGGGGTGGCCCGTGGCAGCGGCAGGAGGCGGGCCGGATGGCGGCGGCGGCAGAGGCGGAGGCGGCGGACATGGCCGCGGCGCTGGCGGAGGCGCTGGGTGCGCTGCCGGAGGGGCTGCCGCCGATGCCGCTGGGGCCGCAGGGGCCGCGGGGCCAGGGCGAGTAATAGCGTGGGGCGGCGGGGCAGATGAGCGAACAGGATACGGGTTGGGAATGTGGCTGTGATGGGCCCGGCAGCTGACTGTGGCACGAGGGAGGCAAGGGGCTTTGTTGGTTTGTAGGGGCGTAGGGGCCGAGCAGCATGTTGGATGCGGCTGTAACAGAGCGGGTTGAGGAACACGGCAGCGGACCAGCGGATGGCTGGCAGTGCGTAGCAGGCAGGAGCGGCGCAGGCCGCAGCTGCAGCCGCAGCAATGCGCTCGTCGACGGTGTGGCTGCAATGAGATGCATGGTCGCTGCTACGTATCTAGATTGCGGGCGGCTGGGGTGCACCGAGCATGGGGGCGTTCGTGTTCGCAGGCAGCGGAGCACAGCCATGCGCTGTGTCACTGCGCTCGCTGTCACGGACTATCTAGCTGAATGGCGGGCGGCTGGGATGCCTGGCGATCGAGCCAAAGAGTCGTACCAGGCGCCGCACGGCGGCTCGAGGTGGGGTGGCGGGCGCTTGGGCGCATGCCGCAGGGTGCCTTGTGTTGTTGTGTGTGGTGTCAAGCGAGCGCCGTGCTGCAGTGCCAAGGTGGGCCTGCATACATGCATGATAGATAAAGGCACACGGCGCCAGGCTCTCCGGGCGTTTATTGTTACTTTGAGGAGGCATAGCAAGATCAACGCGGGGCTGACCTGCTTTCGGCGGTGGCTTCTTGGGCATGCGCGAGGGAAGGGGCCATGCTGGGGGATCCGTCCCCGGGGCTGCTGTTGCATTGCTGGGGGCTGGGCACGAACCCGGTGCGTGTCTGTGTGCACGAAACCTGGTAGCCAGGGCAACGACGTGGCTGGGCACGCTGTGGGGGGGCCTCAAACGAGGCGCTCGTTGTTGCAACGGAGTTGGTGGTAGCAGACGAGGTCCTGCCCGACATACGGTCAAGCGGCAGGCTGAGGCGGACCGTTGAGCCGGCCAGCAGGGGGGGGGGGCATGCATGCACGGCGCGAGCTGGCGATGCTGCGCTACAATCAACGAGACGACGATGTGTTAACGCCCGGCCCTCCTCGCGCGTACTATTGCCATGGCCGCGCACAGCTCACTGTATGCAGACAAACACCCATCGCCGGCCATCACGCATCCGCATGGTCGCATGGATCTACCGCCGGGAAAGCCCCCAAGCTAGAACCCCCGAGGACGCGCACCCTCCCTCACAGGTTCCTGGGCCTTGTGCTCCAAACACAGCAGGCGGCCGCATAGTCGACTGAGTCAACGGATCAACAAAGTATGCGGCACCATACATACCCGCCTGCCAGGCCACACACCGCACGCTCCAGCGCCGGGCCGAGAAGGCCTCCGCCAGCGCCGCCGCCGCCGCCGCCGCCAGGCAGGCAGGCAGGCACGCAGGCAGCCATGCAGGCAGGCAGGCAGGCAGCCAGGCAGGCAGGCAGCCAGGCAGGCAGGCCAGCCGCACCACGTGCCCGGCCGCGAGCGCACGTACCCGCCGCCAGCAGCTCCCGCGTCAGGTCCATTACGACGCCGCGGGCGGCATCAGCGGCCGCGCTGCTGCTGACAGCCGCGGCGGCCGCTGGCGATGGCTGCAGCAGCGCATCGGCGCTGCGCAGAAAGGTGGCTGCCAGCGAAGGCGGTGCCGTCGTAGCGACGGCACCAGCCGCATACATCGGAGCCGCTGCGGGAAGCCAGGACCGGGCCCTGCGGCGCCGACAGCTCCGCCAGCAGCTGCCGCCCCCCCTCAGGGCTGCATAGCGCCAGCGCCGCCAGCGCCGCCAGCGCGCGCTGTGCCTCGGGTCCGGCCGGCGGCAGCACCTGCAACAGGGATAGCAATGCCCGCGTGGCTCCGGCGGTCGTCGCCTCGCGCGCGGCCGCCGCGCGCGCCAGTGCCGCTGCCAGTGGCGGCGCCGCTGGCACCCTGGGGGCCCCGGCCCGCGCCCCCAGCCTCGCCCGCGCCGTTGCTCGAGGCGGTGGCGGCCGCCTCCAGCAGAGCCGTCAGCACGGACAGCGCATGTGTAGTGAACGCGCCGAGGGGCTGGGCACCGCTGGCGGTTGCAGCGCCGCTGTCATAGCGGTAGGGCCCCCCCCAGAGGCGTCCACGGCGCCAACCAGGTACCGCACGGCGTCAGCGCCACCGCCGTCGTCCTCACCGCCGTCGTCATCGCCGCCGCCCACCAGAGCCGCCAGCATGCGGCGAGCAGCGGCGGCGGGCGTTGGCAACGAGCCCGAGCCACAGTCCACGCCGTCGACCGCCCGCAGGGCCGCGGCCACCGGCGACACAGGCGGCCCCTGTATGTGGCAGACGGGTGGTGGAGCACCAGTGAGCGAGCAGGGGGCGCTATCCTCCTGCCAGCTTGTGTCTCTTCTGCAGGGCCCCTTTCCGACCCACCAGGGGATGGCGAGGCTGAGCGACGCAGACGGCGGCGGGGCCGCGGGCGGCGCTGCCAGCCGGCTGCGCAAGGGTGGGGGCGCGGTGCTGCCTCAGGGGTTGCACCTGGCGGCAACCACGGCGCCGCACGGCGCACCGCACCTCGTGCTTGGCAGACAGAGCCTTGGCAGCGGCCGTCCTGCAGGAGCCGGCGCGTCCCTGCAGCCGCTGGGCGCTGGGCCGTCCGTTCGGCAGCACCCAAGCCTCGTCCACGCGGGCCTGGCGCGGGCAATTATGATGTTATGTTTTGACAGCTCGCTGCCACGCCATGCCTGTGCTGCCATGCCGCCGTACCTGCGCGAGGTCCGACGCCAGCAGCCGCTGCTGCCGCGCCGCGTCGAACGCGTACGACGGCGCAGCCCCACATGCTGAGCGCAGCGCGAATGCGGCGCGCAGCACGGGACTTGGCGCGGCCGAGGCGGCAGCGACGTTGGGCAGCGCCGCCGTGCGCTGCAGGGAGGCGGGGAGCGGCGTCGCACGTGCGGACCCACATCAAGTGTATCTACACCCCGGCTGCCATGCCAGTTGCGGCGTGGGACTCCCCACCTCGATCAGCTCGACGTCGCTTTCCATGCCGCAGAAGTCCTCCCCCGCCGCCGCCAGCCGTGCCGGCAGCAGCCCCGCCACCCGCCGCCGGCTCGCCACGAAGTCCGCCAACCGGGGTACGGGCACCGCCTGCCCCATGTGCAGCAGCGCCGCGCCCTGCTGGGGCGCGTCCTCGTACACGACGACGCGCCGCTCCACGCGCGTGGCGCTGCTGCGGACGCCCTCCGCCGCCGCCAGCGCTGCACCAAGCAGCCGCGCCGCCAGCCGCCGGCCCGCTGCGATGCCGACCAGCCGGGGCAAAGGCGCCACCTGGTCCGCCGCCGCGACCCTTGCAGCGGCCGCCACGCCATGCACGTCAGGCAGCAGCGTGACGCACCATGGAGACCATGACGGCCATGCCGCTGGAGCCATCCCATCCCAGCCCTGCGCCTGCAGGCTTCACTACCAGCAGGTGTAGCCGGGCATCGTCGGCCACGAGGCGCCGCTCAGCCGTCGCCAGCTGCCTCGCGACGACCGCCACCGCCGCCCGCTGCAGCCGCGGCGCCGCGGGCACGCCGGTGCGCTCCCACAGCGCCCGAGGCGTCAGCGGCAGCCCGCAGGCGGCCAGCGCCGCCTGCCACTCGGCCAGCCGCTGCTGCGGCCGCCAGCAGGCGCACACCTGGCGAGCGGCGGCGGCGACCGCATGGGAGCGGACCTGGGTAGCGGAGGCGAGGGCGACAGGCAAGTAAAGGGGAGGGCGGAGGCAGTGCCGGGCGTAACGCATGGCCCGACACGGGTTATGGAGCCAGCAGCCGCGCACCAGCAAAGCAGCTCGTCTGGTGACCTCGGCGACGGCTGTGGCGAGTAGCTCACCAGCTGACAGCACTGGGGCCGCCAGCAGGCCCAGCCAGTCCACGCCGCGAGTGAGTCGCGGTTCTTGTCTTGCGCTGGGGAGCGCCCTTAGTTGTGCGCCGAGGTCGTCGCCCCCAACCCTGCCTCCAATGATACGCCAGCGGTTCGCAGCGCGGTCGTAATACATCGCTACGTACCGGTCACCTGGACGCAGCCTGAGAACGCCAGCAGAGTCTCCCTGGCCATACGTGTGGGGTGTAGCTCATCTGCCCCTATGACCTCGTCGCGGTGAGCCCAGCGGCATCGGGTGGCGACCTGGGGCAGCCAGCTCCGTTGAGGGCCATGCGCCCCGTGGGCGACGCAATGGCGCGGGCATTGGCCGGAACCAGGTTTCATTCGCCTACCGTAGCTCGGCGCCCAGCGACCAGCGCCGCTATGCCCCTCGTCTCTCACGGCCAAGGACCCCGCTCGCCCCCGCGCCGCCCTTCCCCCGCCTGCAGCCATGCCCCTGCCTCCCTCCCTGCCGCTGCCCCGCAGCCATCCCGCCCCTAGCACGCCAGCGCGCTGCACTCGAGCGCCGCCCCCAGCTGCAGCTGCAGCGCCAGCACCTCTTGAAGCGCCGCCTGGGGGCCCGTGGGGGGCAATGCAGCAATCAGCAGGGCGGCGCCGGCGGCATGGCACGGCCCGCAGCCCGCCTGGGACACCCCCGTCCGGCCCACCTGCAGGTCCAGGTCCGCGGCCCCCCCCAGCTGAGGGCCAAGTCCCTGGCCGGCCTGCGCCTGAGCCGGCTCCTGCTCCCGCCGCTGCCGCAGCAGCGCCCCCTCCAGCAGACCCAGCGTGGCACCCACACAGCGCTTCAGCGCCGCCGCGGTGTCGCCGGCCGCCGCCAGTGCCGCCGGCGCCAGCGGGCTGGGCGCCGCCGCCGCCAGCCGCCGGCCGGCCTGGAGAGCACATGGGCGGAGTGGGTCAGGCAGAGGGATTCGGTCTGAATGGCACGCAGTGCGCTTGCGCATTCCCGGCCCTCACCACGTCCCACCTGCCGCTGATGGGCCCTGTCCCTGCCAGCCTGGGCCCCCGCCGGCCCCCAGGGAGCGATCTCACCTGCTCGCACACCGTCCGCGCCTCCACCAGCAGCAGCGTGCGCAGCCGCGACAGAGCCACGCCGCCGGCCGCGCCCCCGCCGCCGCCAGCCGCGCAGCAGCCGAGCGCCGGGAGCAGGCGCGAGTGCGCCCCCCGGGCAGCGGAGGCCGGGCTGGGGTTGGGGTCACCGCAGGCGGCGCAGCAGCAGGCCAGCTCCGCCTCACATGCGCTGCTGCGGTGGTGGGGAGGCCAGGCGGCGGACAGCGGGCGTGAGGCACAGCGCAGCGGGGCAGCACATGGAAGTCGATGACCAGGGCACGAGCACGTGGCGGTGGCGGCTCGTCGGCCAGCGGGCAGTGGCTTGGGCCCCTGGCTGCAGCGCCAGGCCGCCAGCGTCAGGCGCGGGCCTGCCGCCCCCGTTGTGTCACCCCTTTCCCACGATTGGTCCCCGGTCGCACCTGCCGTGCGAGGTGAGCGCCACGCGGCAGCGGCAGCCCAGCGGGCCCTCCCACACCAGCACGGCGCTGCGCCGCCCCTCGAGCTCGCCCTCGCCCTCGCCCTCGCTGTCGCTGTCACCACCGACGCCGACGCCGTCGCTGTCGTGTTTATGCGACGGGCGGCCTGCGTCGGAGGCGGCGGTGGCGGGCACCAGGCGCGGTCAGCGACCTTTGCCAGCCAGTGTCGAGCGCAGCGTGCAGCGGCCTACTGGTGCTGTACCGGTCGGCAGACCCTCGCCGCCAACCCCTGCATCACCACCTCACCAACAACCTCCGACGCCCTGCCGCTGCCTCACCTGCCGGCTCCGCCGTGAAGCCGGGCAGCGCCGCCAGCCGCGCCGCCAGCTTTGGCGTCAGCTGCAAGCCGCCGCCAAACGACGGCATCCAGTGCACAACACGGCCGCCCACCGCACCGCCACCGCCGCCGCCGCCGCCGCGCCCGTGCTGCCCCGCCACCGCCACCGACGCCGACGGCTCCTCAGCCACCATCAGCAAGCTCTGTAGCGGCGCCGCCGCCGTCGGCGCCGTCAGGCCACTGCTGTCGCCGCCGCCGCCGTCGGTGCCCACCGTCACCGGTCCGACGTCAAGAGTGGCTACCAGCGCACGCGCTGCGTCAGCAGCGCCGCCAGCGCTGCCGTAGAGGCCAGGTTCGCCGCCGCTGCCGCCGCCGCCGCCGCCGCCGGGCTGCGCGGCAGTCACCCTGAGCACTGCGCCCAACCTCAGCCCCAGAGCCGCCAGGCTGCTGGGTGCAGACGATGGCGCGGGCCGGGGGCCGAGGCCGACCGTATCCGTCGCCGCATTTGTTGGCTGCAGCCGCCCGCCGCCAGACGCGCGGCTCTCGTCCGCCTCCTGCTCATCCTCGTCCGCGCGCTGCTGGTGCTCGTCCGGAACCCCATCCCCGCCCTCGCACTCGCTCTCGTCGTCCTCGTCACTCCCCAGCTCGTCTAGGAGCCCCGGCAGCGGCCCAAGCGGCGCCACGGCGGCGCCGCCACCTGGCCCTGCCGCCGCCGCCGCCGCTGCCGCCGCCGCCAGGTCCCGCAGTGGCACCGCCGCCTCAACCACCAACTGGCGGCGCCGCCGGTCCAGAACCTCCCAGCGGCCTTGCACGCAAGGCAGCGGTGGCGGCGGCTGCGCGCTTGACGTGGGGCCGCCGCCGCCGCTGCCCGCCACCGCGGCGGCGGCGGCGACGGGGCAGTGCAGCAGCAGCGCTGCGTCCTGCAGCTGCAGCGGCGGCGGGAGGGCCGGGAGGCCCTGCTCTCGCAGCCCCGGAGCGGGGCGTGCCGCAGCCTGCTCCGCCTGGGGACCCTCACACAGCCGCACCACCGCCTACATGGGGCGGGGCAGCGGGGCAGCGGGGCAGCGGGGCAGCGGGGCAGCGGGGCTGGCGTGGCACGCGATGGGCGTGGATGTGTGGGCTGCGGAGCGGGGCGGGGTTTCGGGGGCTGGCGGGGTCGCTTACGGCAGAGGTGTATGTCTCATGCGGAGCCTGTTGGCGGTCTTGACGTGACCTCGCCGGTCGGGGCGTGAGGGGCGAGGGCGCTCGCCCATGAGCTCATGAGCGGGCAGCAGCACAGGTAACCTGGGATCAGGCCCTGGGCTGCGTTCCCCGCCGCCCACCACCAGCCAACACACGGCGCCGCAACCCGCGCCCAGCCCGCCCCACCCGCAGCCCCCCACCTGCAGCACCCACTCGTCGCCTCGGAGCCGCTGGCTCAGCGAGTCGAGCGCCAGCCGCAACGCCGGCGCCGAGGGGCCGGCCTCGCCGCCTGCCGCCTGCAAGAAATGGATGCGCGGGGAGGCTGGTGGCGAGGCCCATAGCCCCGCGCTCCGGCCCATAGGTGGCGGTGGGTAGGGACGCAAGCCGCTTGCCGCAAGGGCCCGCTGCCGCTGCCGTACTGGCCGCAGGTCCATAGAACGGCACGGCCCGCCTCCGCGGCCCCCAACACCTCTCACTCACCGCCCCTCCAAGGGCCATACCTGCTCAGCCGCCTGCTTGCCACCGCCGCCGGCTGTGCCGCCACCCGCTGCACCGCCGCCGCCGCCCAGTGGCCTCGCCGCGCCCGGCCCCTGCTGCGGCCCCAGCAGCGCATCCAGCAGCGCATCCACCGCAGCCGCGGCGCGCACCTGCCCGCCGCCAGCACCCCCAGCCCCTCCGCCGCCTCCGTCGGGGTCTTGTCCTATCCCCGGCGCGTGCCGTGCACCCTGCCCCTGCCCCCGCCCCTGACCCTGCAGCAGCTCCCGCTGCAGCTCGGCCGCCGGGTCCAGCAGCCAGGCGGCCCGGGGCGGGTGCACGGCGGCGGCGGCGGCGGCACCGCCGGCAGCCTGCGGCGGCGGCGGGCGCTGCCCCAGGTCTTCCATGGCGGCCTCGGCCTGCTGCGTCAGGTCGGCCATGCGGGCCAGGCTGGCGGCCTGGGCGGCGGCGTGCGCCACGCCTTTTGTTGGAGAGGGGCGGGGTGGAGGGACGGACGGCCGCGGGCGATGGGGGCATGATGGGTGTCGAGGGCTGTGATGGGCGATGCGGGGTCGGACAGGGACGTGCGGCAGCGGCCAGCAGCGAGACCCGGAGGGCCACGGCCGGCGGCAACCCGGGCCTCACCCGCGTCCCAGCGGCGGGCCATGTGCGCCACCACCTTGGCCATGCCCTCCACCGCCTCGTCGCCGCCGTCGGCGTCACCGCCGCCGCCGCCACCGCCGCCGCCGAGCACTTCCGCGGCGGCGGCGGCGCCCACCTCCTCGGGCACCAGGAGCTGCGCCACGCACCCGGCGGCGACGCGGCTGGCGGCGGCAGCCGGCGGCTGTAGCAGCGAGTGCGGCGGCAGCGGCCGGACCTGCGGGCGAGGAGGGCCGTGCGCGACATGTCAGGGCCGCGAACGGGGCGTGGGCCCGGGGGCTGAGGGCGGAAGCCTGGGGGCCCCATGTCGCCCAGCCCTGCTCCGCCCTGCCCTGCCCAGCCCCGCCCTGCCCTGCCCAGCCCCGCCCTGCCCTGCCCTGCCCTGCCCTGCACGGCCCGTGCGCCACGCCGCAAGGACCAGCGCTCACCGCCGCAGGCAGCAGCGCCACCCGTTGCCACGGCCCCAGCGGCCCCAGCGGCCCCAGGGCGCCACATGGCCCGCTGCCCCCGCCGTGCCGCTCCCGGGCACCACGCCCTGCCTGTCCTGGCCGCCACCGCTGCCACCGCTGCTGCTGCTGTTGCTGTGGGCAGTCCCAGTCCGCGTCGTCCTCGTCATCGTCCGACTCCTCATGCCCATCGGCCTCATCGCCGTCCGCAGTCCATTGACGGTCCCCACCGCCGCCATCGCCCATGACTACATCGCCATCGTGAGACCCCCGTCGCCGCCGGTCGGTACCCTCCCCAAGCACCGCCACCGCCGCCACCTCCGCCACGACCCCGCCGGACGACGCCGAGGCAGCGGCGGCGCCGCCGCCATCAGCTGGCCGTGCCGCCGCGACCGCCAGCGTCAGAGCCGACGGCAGCGGCGCGACCAGCAACTCCTGCACCCCCGCCAGCGTCAGTAGCCTCTGCAGCCGCCAGCCGGCGCCGCCGGCGCCCGCGCCGGCGTCGGCGGCGCCGCCGCGGGGCTGCTCTGACCCTGGCGGCGCCGCCACCCGTAGTACGACCAGGCTGCGGGCGGCGTCCTCGCACAGCGCCGCCGCGAAAAAGACCACACCGGCGGCAGCCGCGTCGCCGCCAGCGGCGGGTCGGTGCGGCAGCCCAGGGCCGGTGCCGGGTGCGTGCAGGCCGTGGGGCCGCTGCCCGCTCCTCCCCGGCTCAGGGCCCCCGAGGCCGCTGGCGGCGGGGCCCTCTGGCGGGCCGCCGCTGTCCTGGGCCCGGGGCGGCTGTGCCAGGCGGGGCAGCTGCTGGAGGGAGGCGATCGGGCCTGGGGCGGGGGCCAGCGCCAGGCGGGGTGCGTAGGGGGGCGCGGCGTCAGCCGCTGGCGGAACCATGACGCGGGCTGGCCTGGGCCGGCAGGCCCACGCCGCCACACCCACCAGGCAGCTTGATGCGGCGGCCGCAGGGCGCCACGCGCGGCCGCGCGGACCGCAGCTGCGAGGCCTGCACTCGCCAGGCGGGCCCCATGCCGCCGCCGTGGCGGTCCGCATCCATGGCGTCCACGCCGCCAGCGTCACCGCCGCCCCTGTCGTCGTCGCTCCAGTGCCCATCGCCGCCTCGCGAGGCGGCCGCGGAGAAGTCCTCCGGCGCCACGAGCGCCACGGCCCCCGAGCGGGCGCCCAGCAGCAGCGGCGGCCCCCAGGTGAGGGCCGCGCCGCCGGCCTGGGCCGTGTGGAGCTGCCCGCCGCCAGCGGCCCGCCGCGGCCGGCGCTGCTGCGGGTGCGTCAGCAGGTGGCAGCAGGCGGTGGCGGCCGCCGGCAACCGCGCCGCCGCCAAGGGGTAGCCGCCGCCGCCGGCGGCGGCGTCGTCGTCAGGGGCCCAGGGGCACCATCCATCGGCGCCCTGCCCTTGCTGCTGCTCACCTGCCACCCCCAGCGCCTCCGGCCCCGCCCCCGTCGGCAGGCTCAGCCGCCGCAGCAGCGCCCCCGGCCTAGGCCCTGTCTCCGGTCCCAGCCCGGGCCCGGGCCCCGGCAGCGCCACGTCCACGATCAGGCGACCACCTTGGCAGCAGGCCGCCAGCAGCTGCGGTGCCGTGCTGGAGCCGCCGTCACGGCCGCTGCGATCCGCGCTGGCGGCGGCGCCGGCACCGAGCGCAACGCCCAAGTCTAGCTCCAAGCAGCGGAGGGGGGTCTTATATGGCGAGAGCTGTGTGGTTGATGCTGAGCTGTCGCCGGCGGCCGACAGTGACTGGGCGCGGCCCGTGGGCTCGCCGGCAGTTGCCTTGAGCGCGGCCCCGAAGCCCAGGGCGAGCACACGAGCGGGTGGCAGCAGCAGCGCGGCCCATGCGCCGCTGCCGCGCGCGATTAGGCAGGAGGCCGGTAGGGATGGAGGCAGGGGCCAGGGTACGGCGCCGGGAATGGAGGAGCTAGGGCCGGGTTGGGATAGCGCGAGGTCGGCTAGGCGGGTGAGGCTGAGGCCGTTGATGACGGCAGCCAGGGGGCTGGCGGACCCAACTGCGAAAGCAGATGGACTTGCGAGGCAGCGCTGCGGCTGGAGTCTCCAGATAGTGACAGCGAGACATGGGGATCCGTAGGCTGGTGGCGCGTGTGAGGCGGCGGACGCTGTGAGCAGGATAGTGTCCGTCGGAGGTGAGCTTACGGCGTTAGCGGCGAGCAGAATGTGCCCGGGCGGCAGCCGGGCCTCAGCGTCGGCGCGCAGGTGCTTGCGCGAGCTGCCGCCAGCTGCAAGCTGTAGGTCCGAGCATGACAGTGTCCATTGCTCCCCGTCGTTGACACCAGAGCAGCTCGCCCGCAGCACGCCGCAGCCAGATGGATCTATCCAGGACCATCGTGAGTCAACGTTCATATTGACGTGCATAGTGATTGATGTTTCGATTCATCGCGCGGCTGCTTCTACATCAGCACGCGCGATGTCGGGGTGCTCACGCAAGTCATAATGGTGATAGGCAAGCGTATGTCGGGTCCGCAGGGCATGGCTCGATTACGATCGGCGGTTCCCGCGCTTCCGCCACGCAAACCATAGCGGCACCCGCCCGATTTCCCCTGGGCAGCGGAACGGGTATGGCCCTTTGACCATACCTACATAAGCGTGCGGGTGCTTCTAAAATGGCCAAGGCTACGAACTCGTATATAGGTAGCTGCGTGTCGATGTCGCGCTGGTAAGTACTGCACCTGCTGGGCATCAGCGCGCACAAGTTCACACCTGCATGCTTACCCACACTTGCAAGCATTGATCTACGTTTCCTCACGCATGTGCTTGGAGCTGGGACTCTTGGCTGCGATGTGCTACATCGCGGTCGGCCGGAAGGCGACTGGTCGCGCAGTACAAGTACTTCGCCTTGAGAACACTTTCGCAGAAACACACAACACAACAGCGACTTTCAATCCTTCGACAGATACCAAGCTCATCCTCTAAGTCACATGTACCTCTCAGCGTGCCGCTACTTACTGTTACATTAAGGACGCTCGCGTCAGCAACATGGCCAGCTCCACAACGGCCTGTTATGCTGC
>BDDC01002117.1:0-12564 GCA_001662425.1 Chlamydomonas sphaeroides | reverse complement strand
GCCCCAGCCCCAGCCCCAGCCCCAGCCCCAGCCCCAGCCCCAGCCCCAGCCCCAGCCCCGCCCTGGCCGCGCACCTCCGCAGGGCTGCGGCTGTGGTCAAAGGTGAGCAGCCAGCTGCGGCGCTCCGCGGGGCTGGCGGCGCGCAGCACGGCGGCCGCCATGTCGCCGAACTCATAGTCGGGGCCCACGTCCACATCCTGGGGGCGGGGAAGAGGGAAGGGGCGGAAGGGGGTAGGGTATTGGGCCGGACCGGGAGCAGCCGCCGCCACACATACTTCACACCTGAACACACGCGCCCGCGCTGCGCCGCACCTCCTAGTCCATGCGCGGCGCTGGGCTTCGCTCCCCGCACTGGCGCACCCAACTAAACGCATCCCCGCTTGCCTGTTACGCACGACCAACGCGGCACCAACCCCTCGAAGTACTGTTGCGTGTTACTCTATTGCTTGCCAAAGAATGAATCACACACGCCCGCACTGCGCCGCACCTCCTCGTCCTCCTCCTCCTCCGCGCCGGCGCCCTCCTCCTCGCCCTCCTCCTCCGGCTCCTGCTCCTCCTCCTCATCGCTGTCGCTGATCAGGTCCATCACCTCGTCATCCGCGGCGGCGGCGGGAGGCCGCTTGGCCGGCGCCGGCGCCGCGGCCCGCCCGGGCGCACGGGCTGGCGGCGCCGCGGCCGCGGGCTGAGACCGCACCGGGGGGCCCGGCTGCGCCGCCGCCGCAGCTGCTGCTGCACGCTTCTGCAGCTGCTGCTGCTCCGCTTGCGCCTGGGCCTGAGCGTGTTGGGCCGTGGCGGGGCAGGCGGAAGCGGGTGGCATGAGAGTGGGCGTGAGGGCAAGGCTGCCTGCCGCCAAGCGGCAGCGCCTGCCCCCGTCCGCTCCAGCTTGGTGGCGGCCTGCTCCACCCCCTCGCACAACAACCCGCTGGTGGCGGCGCCTAGCTGCCGCCTCGCCCATGTCGCGGCGCACTGATGGGTCGCCGCCACACACTGTGTGGGGTTCTGTTCTACTTGACACCACTTCACACAGCCTCCTGCCCCGCCCCTCCTTTATCCCTCCCGCCCCGACCCACTTTGATGGCGTCCACCTGCCGCCGGCCCGCCTCCTCCGCATTGCGCCGCAGGTCCGCCACCGACGCGTCGTGGGCGGCGCGCTGGCGGGAGCGAGTGTGCGGCGGGCGCGATCAGGCGGGGGTGGGGCGGGCGGCCAGCAGGGCGGCAGGCAGGGCGGGGCGGTCAAGGGCGGACACAGGGACAGGTGCACGGAGGGAGAGTGCGAGCGAGGCGCTTCCCATCAACGGCCAAACGTCGCGATGCCACTCGCCGCGAAAGCCCACGGCCGCCTTGTCCCCTGGCACAAACCCTAGCGAACATTCCACCCCCCCCCCTTCCACCCTTCCCCCCGCCCCACCTTGCGCTGCACCGCGTCCAGCGTCGCCGCCCCCGCCGCCGCCTGCGTCACCGCCAGCGACGTCCGCGCCGCCGCGCCCACCGCCGCCGCCGCGGCGGCCGCGCCGGCGGCGCCGCTGGGCCCCGCTCCGGCGCACTTGTCGCGGATGGCCGCCAGCAGCGACCGCACGTCGTCGTGCGCGGCGGCGCGCTTGGCCTCGTCCTTGGCGATCTCCGCATCGCCCGGCACGTAGCCGCCGTACTCCACCTGCCGGCTGGGCGGCGGCCGGCGCCGCAGTCGGTCCACCTGCCGCGTGCGGGAGGGGCCGGCGACATGGGTCGGGTGGGTAGGAACCGAGGGTAAGCGCATGGACACACGCGCGCGTGCGTGCTTGCGTGCTAAGGGCCAAGGCCCGTTCGGGTGGGGCGGGTCCGGGCGGGCCGCGGCGGCGCGGTGACACGCCAGGGCGGGCCCTGGTCCCCCCCAGCGCTGCAGCGGCAGAGGGCTGCGGCCGCATAGCGCCCGCTTGGAGCACGCATGCAGCGGGCCCTGCCCTCCTGGCCAGAGCGGCCCCTGAGCCGCCGCGCTGTGCCCCGCCGGGCGGCGTGCGGCGCCCTGCCCTGTATCCTGTATCCTGCGCTGCGACCCACATGCCGCTGCGCATGCGGCGCGGGGCACGCGGCCTCACCTCCCACCACTGCTGCGCCGCCGCCAGGCCCTCCGCGGTCATGCCCACGGGCGCCACGCCGTGACGGCCCCGCGCAATCTCCACCGGCCCCTCGGCGTACACCATGGAGAAAGGGACGCCGCCGGCGGAAGGCAGCGGCGGCCGCGACTGCGGAGGAGCGTGAAAGGGGGCGGGTCCAAGGGGGGCTCAACAGCAGGCATGTGGCGGGGCTGGGGCTGGGGTGGAGGTGGGCGTGTGGGCTTGGCGGCTGCGGGGCAGGGCCAATGTGGGTCGGGCGGGGCGAGGCGGGACCGGACCGCTGTGCACCCCGCGAGGAGGAGCAGGGCACAAGGGTACGATGCGTCGAGCTGCGGGCGAGTTGTCGTGGCGGTGCAGCGGGCGGGGGGGCCACGTGGGCTCGGCACGCGGGGCAGCGCACCTGCCATGGCGGCAATGGGGCGCCTCCGTAGGGCGGCGCCGCCGATCCGGACGGCCCGGGCTTGGCCAGCGTGGCCCCGGGCCGCGCAGCAGCGGCACCGCCGCGGTTGACGCCGTACGCGCCGAAGGCGTACGGGTGTCGGGCGAAGCCCGCGGCGGGCGACGCCGCGACGGCTGGCGGCCGCGCGGCCGAGCTGAGGCGCATGTCCTCTAGCTGGCGCAGCGTGGAGTGGGGCGTCGTGAAGTGCAGCTGCCGGGGCTTCACCGCGGCGCTGGGCGTGGCGGCGAGCGGCTGCGCCGCGGGCGCGTGGCCGTGGGGCGCGGCGTGCAGGGGCGGCGCAGCGGGCCCCCGCGGCGTGGGGCGCTGCCAGAACGGCTGCCGCTGCGCGCCGTTGGCGACTGCGGCGCCTTCAGCCGCGGCGCTGGCGGCCTGGCCCCCGGCTTGTAAACCATTGCTGGGCTGTTGCGGTGGCGGCATGGCAATGGGCGCTGTGCTGCGGTCGCCCTGCAGGCCGGCGTCCGGACCGCTCGGCTGGATAGCTCCGCCAAGGGACCCGTTGCCTCCAGCGGCTGCGTCGCCGAGCAACCAGGACGGGCCGTTGCTTGGCTCCGCGTTGGCCTGACTCGCTCGCGGCGCCAAGTCGCGGACCACAGCGGCAAACTGGAATGCGGGCACCGATGTAGAACTTCCAGGGGCTACCGCTTCGTCGCGGTCTTCATGGACGTTGAATGAGCGCTGTGCATGCTCCTCGTTGTGCGAGTAGGGCTCGGGCTTGCTGGCGCCATCGCGGTCAGCCTTGACCGCCCTCCGCTGTGCTTGCGGCAGTTCGCTGGGCCCTGCAGCGGGCTCCTCACGCTGGCGTTTCTGACCGCTGCTCGCAGGCGTTCGACTAAAGAGGCCCGCGAGGTTGCTCAAAAAGCCCGGGAAGCCAACCATTTTAATTAGCTACGCAACGCAGTGACTCATGACGGTGAGATGAGTGCAAATGGAAATACTGCCGGATAACAGATCACGGAGTTGGTCGCGTGGTCGCAGCTTGTCGTGCCAAACCCACCTCTCAACCCCGCAAACCTCCCCAGCTGCGCATGGGTGCATGGCTTGCCCCCCAAAAAGAGGCCACCCAGACCAGAAGAACACCATCGGTCATTATGCGGTTTTAGCTGGGACTTTTTGAGGGGTCTCGGGCACGCTTACCTCCGTGCCCTCACTCCACGGGCCGGACTTCGCCGCCCGAACTGCCTCAACGGCAGGGACCATAACTTCTAACGCACGCCGCCGCTAACGCGCGCCGCCGCTGCTGCCGCTCTCGCTGTGTCGTGGCCGCTTGCGGCGGCCGCTACCACCCCCTCCGCTTTCGCCGCCCAGCCCATCGCCGCCCGGCCCATCGCCACCGCCAGGGCGGAAGCAGGCCGGGCGCTCAGCCCCGAGCAGCTGGAGGCACAGCAGCAGCAGTATGCGGAGGTAGAATGATGTGCTGATGTGTGCGGAAGTTGTAATGTGGGCCGGAACAAAGTGTGCGAGGGAGGCAAAGGCTGTGTGAGGCCGTTGCGGGATGGGACTGTGCGGGCTGTGACGGGGCGCCGTGCGTGCGCGCAAAACGTTGTGGTGGCTCACGTGACAGTGGGAGAAGCCTTGGGTAAAACCAGAAGCAGCTTTACCCAATATGGCAGCGCGGCGCATGACACAGGGCTGACAGATAGCCCTGCACTGTGAAAGGCGGAGAGCCAGGCGCGAGGCTGGGGTGAGAGGGGATTGAGCGGGTCTCAAAGCGGTGCGTCCGGGTGGGTCACAGGGAACACATTCGGCCAGTGACATGGCGGGGGGAGGAGGGGGATGGGCAGGAGCGTGCTGTTACGCTGCCGCTCCTCCCATTTCGTCTGTGTACACAGCGCGGTCACACAAACACACATGTCACCGCGTCTCCGTGCCGTCGGGGGAAGGAGGGGGATGGGCAGGAGCATGCTGTCACGCTGCCGGTGTTATGCAACCCAGGCGTGTCAGCGCCGTCTTGTTTGTGGTTGGAGCCGCTTGGAGTGCCGGGTATGCTTGTGGGTGGGTTGAAGAAGCGAAGACCTGCGACAAACTTGCCCCTCGAACGGGCCCCTTCCCGTGTCTGCTCCTGTGATACGCTCTTACTCTGACGCGTAACTCCATTTCTAAGCGGCCGCGAGTGTTGGCGGGTGGGGCTAACTGTTGCCGCGTGTGGCTGCATGCGCCCGCCTGCATGCGCCCTCCTGCATGCGCCAACGTTGGGGCCAGGATACGCCAAGGCCCCAGTTGTTGCAACGCAATGTGGGTACCGCGTGGGCGCCGCGATGGCGTGGCCGCCGGCGCAGGGTTATCGTCAACAGAAGTTGGGTGTGTACGGCGCGCCAAAGTCGCGGCGCCTGTGGTGCCACCGGTACTCGGGCATCGTAAGCGTTGCACTGGCGAGGCTTGGCACCGCTGGAGTTCTTGTGGCCGTGCCACGTGTGGCTCAAGTGCTGCGACGGGTTCTTTTGTTGGAGCGTGAATGAACAGGGTTACACCCGACTCTCCGACTTGGGCGTTAGGGGTTAGGGCAATCGGTAGTGGCAACCAGCAATGCGAGCAGCAGCGGCGGAAGGACCCCGCTCACCAAAAGGAAGATATGGTATAGCTGGTCCGTGCTGGTGTGGCGTTGACAAGAGCGGCTGTTACAATGTTGCATTGTGGGCCGCTGGCACGGCGCCCAAGCCCATCCCCGCACGCAACCGGGAGCGAACCTGTCGACAACAGGGATGGTGCAGACGAGCTCCTAAGGGCATCCCGCGCCAGCGGTCGATCAAGAGGCGGTCTAGAGGCTGACGTGTCTGTGGGTAGTAAGGGAGTGGATGCGGACAAGGCAGCGCACACAGTGACCAAGCAAGGCTGCGTGGCGGGCGCACTGTGCATGGGTCAGCGGTTACTTGAAACGGTGCTGGGGGTGGGGCCGGCCGCAGAGCAGAAGGGATGGACGTGCACGCTGCCACGGGTTGTGTCTCTGTACTTGACTTGGCCAGCGGACAACTGTGACGCGGCCAGGAACGGCCACGAGGCTCCTGTGCGCGGCGTCAGGGGCCTCCAGGGGGAACTCCTGCGCCTAGAGAGGCCCAACCCCTGCCCTGATCTAGCCTGTGAGTCCCTGGGCTGCCAGTAACGGCGGTTGTCTCACGTACCTTTCACTGACTTCCACGCTGGTTCTACTGTAAAAGCCCGGCGCTGCGCGGCGCCAGGTCTTGGATATTCTGCCGGGTCACGGATACAATGTGGCCAGGGGGGCTCCTGAGCACGGCGCCACTTATCCACGGCTTCCAGGCTGTTCGGTAGTAGGAACTCCCGAGCCCAGGCGGGTTGGAGCCGTTTGGACCCGGTTTAGGGCTGGATGCGTAGCAGCAGGGAAGGCGAAGAGTCCCCTGTCGCCATTCGGCCTGCCCACGCTATAACGTGATTTGCGTCCGCAACCCCGACGCTTCGGTCAGCTCGGCCGAACATGCGCGCTTCTCGGTTCTTGCGGTTGTAGCCGCGAACCAACAACTGTCGGACAGCTCTGGACAGCTTCCAAAGAGCTGCTGGGCGCTTGTCGCCGCGCAGAGCTCACTCCAGGATAAGACTAGATGCGATCGTTTCCCTATTGACAGCGAGTGGAACAGCCTCAGGACCTATTGTACTCTGCGTGTGCGACCTGCAGCGCTGCCCTGCCGCACGTACAAGCCGAGAAGCCCGTGCTAATCAGTTACTGTCATCATAGCTGATGGCCCTTGCGTGAAGCTAGCGCAGCCTGTTGCTAGGCACCTGGCGACATGCCGCGACCTGTCGCCGCCAACTACGTTGCGCTCGCCGCGGCGGGCTTGCTAGCCAGCTTGGCCATGTCGCTAGCTGATCAAGGTGAGACTTATAAAATCCGACTTCCTGATCACGCATCAAGACGGTCAACTCCGCGCCTGTCCGTCAGCCCCTGCTGCGACGAAGCTGCTGCGTGCGCCGCGTCTGCTAGCGCTTGCGAGCTTTCCGCCGACCATCGGCACACGAGAGACACACCGGGCACGCTAGCACATCGCGGCAGACCTTTCGAGCGCGCCAATCTTAGTTCGCTGTCATGTGCTGCCCCGTGCCGCAGCGACAATCTGCGTCTACAGCAACCAGGAGCTCGTCCAGAGCCAGATACGCGCCAAGCTCATCTACGACACGCTACGGCTCCAGAACCCGGGGTGCGCGCCGCGGTCCGGCGCCGAACCAATGAGGGCCGTCCCTCACGTCGTCTCACGTCGCCATCACGGCGCCGACCTAAAACGGTTTCCATGGCGCCGACCTTTCTGCCCTCTGGCCCCTGCCCCGTTGCTCCACAGCACCGCGCGCTACGTGACACAGCAGCCCTCGGCCGAGGAGCTGGCGTCGTGCGCGGCCTACGTAATCCCCGCCAACACCGGCGCCTCCTACTGGGACATCGAGGTGCGGCCCGTCGTCCGTGCACTGCCGTACTCTCCCCGCCGCCTGCCCACACACGTGCCCCAAGCCGCGCGACGGCACATGCGATGGCTGGGCACCAGGGCAGCCGGCATAGCGGCATACCCATGCGACCGCCCCCCCTTCACCTCGTACGCCACGTCTCCACGTTGCTGCCCGCTCAGCCCGGGCGCCCGCCAGGCCGGCACGAACCCCCGGTCGCCCTGACATCCCCCTTGCCCCGCAGGCACCCCACTGCTCCGCTTCCCCCACCTCACCTCCCTCCTCCCATCCCCCCTCACCTGCTCCGCAGTCCCTGGGCTCCGACCCCTCCAAGCTGCCCGACCTGGCCGCCTTCGTCGCGTCCGGCGGTGTCCTCGCGCTCCTGGACGGCCTCGAGGTGCCGGGCGGCGCGCCCACAAGCGCCGTGCCGGGCCTGGTCTCGCGCGTCGCCACCTCCCCCCGCCCCGGCCCAGCGCCCAACAGCTGGGTGCCGCTGCTGGCGGCGCTGCTTGACCGGCCGGGCCTGGGCGGCTGCTCGGGGGTGGTGGTGGGAACTGACTTCCTTGCGTACCGCCAATCCAGCGAGGGGCCGCTGGGTGGCATCGAGCACGTCATCAAGGTACCGTGCAGCCATCGCATCCTAGTCGGCTCCATCAATACAAATCTATTTAGCTCTATCGAGCTTTATCGATGTGTGCATAGAATCGGTATCAAGATACGAGCCTATACGAGCGCCTGGTGCCCTGTGGGGGACGTGCGCACGTAGAAACACGGCATGCGGTTACGCAGCGGCACGTGTGTCAGGCGCCGAGCTGCGAGGGCCGGCCCGCCAGCGGACCACCCTACCCACGCCGCTTCCCATTCATGGCGCCCTATTGGCTGCAGCAGTGTGCTCATTGCGTCCAACTAGCCTCTGCACGCTGCCGCCGCAGGTCCGCATCGGCATGGGCGTATCCGCGCTGCTGTGCCCCGCGGGCTCCAGCGACGCCGGCCCCGGCTCGGTGTACCACGGCTGGTCGCCCGACGTGCACGACCACGTGTCGGTGGCCTGGGTCTGGCGCCACGGGCGAGGAGCGGTGGCGTGGTTTGGCAGCGGCTGGGCGGTGCCGCACCTCAAGGGCCACGCAGAGGTGAGCGACAGGCAGGGGGCGGGGGCGGAAGGGGAAGGGGCAATGGCTCGGTGCCACACCGAGGGGTTCGGCCAAGGCGGAGGATGCGGGCTCGGTGCGGCCGGGAGCGGCTGGGTCAGCGCGGAGGATCGCGCCACCTCATGGGTGGCCGACCGCACATCCCCGCCCGCCCTCGCACGTCCATTCCGCCAGGCGCTGAGTGCGCTCGTCGCGGCCGCTTCCTCCGGCATGCTCGGGTAAGTCGCGACGGGGTGGTGGGGGCGCCAGCCACGCATCGGGCCGGCCTGGGATCGGGGACCGAGGCTGCTCGGACCCACCTGCGGGCACAGCTGCGCCCCAGTGGGGTAGCCGGACGTGCTCGGCGAGGAGTTTTCAGTGGGAGCCTCCAGCGCGCGTTTTCAGGGGCAGCGCCGGCCGCCAGGACCAGGCTGGCTCAGCACAGCAGCACGCCGGGACCGGTGTCCCCACACCGGGCACGCGACACCGGTCCCGGCCGGGGGACAGGGCGCGTAGGGGGCTTCGGGCCTCCTGATCGCCCTACCTCCTTAAATCACGGCGAGTCAAGCTCGCCGTACATCCATTTCTATTTCTATTTCTGGCAGCCAGCTGTACTTCGCCACACACGCAATATGGCGTGACAGCTCTGCATTCGCTGCTCACCTTGCTTGCTGCCATCGCCTGGCTTGCTCTCCCGTGCCGCGCAGGCCCGAGCCCAACATGAGCCCACCCCCCACCGGCGACATGGACGCGCCGCCACCCCCTTCGCCTCCGCCGCCTCCCCCTCTGCCCCGCTCACCTCCGCCCCGCCGCTCGCCACCATCGCCCCGCCCGCCACCGCGCTCGCCGCCGCCGCCCCGCCCGCCACCGCGCTCGCCGCCGCCGTCGCGGTCCCCTCCCAGCCCCAACACCACATCCAGCACGCACAGCCCGCCGCCTAACCGCGTCCCTCCCTCAAAAAAGCTGCCGCCCTCGCCGCCTCCGCCGCCTCCGCCTCGGCCGCCTTCACCATCGCCGCCGCCGCCACCCTCGCCGCCGCCACCCCCGCCTCCGCCCCGGCCTCCGTCACCGTCGCCACCGCCGCCGCGTCTGCGCTCTCCCCCTCCCCCACGAACCAGCCCCAAACCCTCCCCAGTGCTAATGCCCCCTCCTGACCTCCCCTCCAGTCCGCCGCCCCTGCACGCGCCCCCGCCCAAGCGGCCCAGTGGCTCCGGCACGGGCGGTGGCGGCAGCGGCGGCAGGCGACGGCCGCCCCCGCCCGAGGACGCCCCGCCTCCGTGGGAGGCCCCCCCGCCGTACGACTACCAGGCGCCGCCGTACGACGCACCACCGCCTTTCGACTACCAGCCGCCGCCGCCGCAGGACAGCTAGTGGCGTGCGCCGCCCGAGTGCACACAGTGACACTCCGCCATGGTCGTAAGAGCTTAGGAGCCGGGAGGTCTTGTTGTTGTGTAGTGGCGTCATTTTGCGACGCCGCGCAATGTTGCGCGGCCGCACGGGCCAGGCCTCTACATTATCGAGGCCGTCGGCGTGCGGGCATGGCTGTCGCCAAGTTCCGGCAGTGCGCGGTCCCGGCTAGGAATGTGTTGCAGCAGCTGCGCTCCTCCATAGAGGGTGGCGGTGCATAAATTGAGGCGTTGGCACGGACGGGATCCAATCTCGAATGCGGGTCTGCGAATGGCCGAGCGCGGCCACAGCGCGACGTGCGCGGCGGGACCGCTGGCATGTGCGCCTGAGCCAGCTTGGGCTGGCCGTAGCGGAGGCTGCACCGCGCAGCGCGCCACATGTGCATAGAGTTGGCATGCGATAGGCTGCGCCAGTGCTGATTGATTGTTAGGGATGTTGTTGGAGCGGCCGGCAGCTCGGCCTGGTTGCTCTAGGGCTGCGAAGTGACATGCGTGCTGGGCCAACGCCCACCGTGCCGAGGCACGGTCAAGCCTCCAGTGGGGCTGAGCGCGTGCTCAAGCGGCTCTCGCATACGTGTTGCAAGCCGATGACCGATTATGTGTGCGTGCCAGGTGGAGCATCCCGAACGCATCACAAGAGGACAACGTTACGTTCAGGCGAACCGCGTCGCGGCGCACGGGCCACCGCTCTGCTCAGGAAGTGGGCGTGACTACCCCCTCAGCTACTGAACAGCCTTCAGCTGGTTGGGTTCAGCTTTTGCTGACAGCTCTTCTCCGCGCCGCTTCACGCCCCGTGCCCCAGCACCCCCGCCCCAGCCCCGGCCAGGGGCAGGCCAATGGCGTTAGCTGAAAGCACATACAGCAACTTTTGAATGCACGGGGGATGCATGCAGGGTGGGAGGAGATACCGGCACCAAGGCGCTGTTGCCTTTGGCACACCTGGAAGCCGATGTCGCGCGACCACTTGTCACAGTACGGCTTGCCAACCTTGGATAGTTGCCTTGTGATTCGTGGGCCCAGTGCAAATGGGAGTCACCTGCTCGCGTGTCGTAAATGACTTCGGACCTGCCCTGGTGCGCCCTGAGGAGCCTGGACCTGGCCGGTCACATCGCCGTAGGCGAGTAAAGTGCCAACCCATATACATACTGCAGCTCTTGAAGTGACTTACTGCTGCACCACAGGTCGTCGCGACCTCGACGCGCTTTGCGAGGCTGAGTGCCCCCTGCCATGCGCTACTACCGTCTCTGCAGCGATCAAGCTGCGTATCGTGAATGTCTCGGGACTAGCAGTGTGGTGTGTGCCGATTCCTTCCCCATCGCGGGTTAGCACACACAGCTTTCGGCGTGTGACCTGGGCACGTTCCTGCTCGCTGCTTTGGCAATTGTTGAGTAAGGTTGGTGCGCGACTGCACACTTCGTGCCTCCATCGCGACCTTGCTCCCCAGTTGCCACGCCAACGCAGCTCTTCGCATCTCTTCCTTCGGCCACAGGCGGCCTGCAATGGCAGCACTATCAGCTCCACTGTCGTACTTGGATGGTGGTCCGCTGCAACTGCAAGTTGGGGACAGAACCGACCCTGGGGACGCCTGCGCCTCCGCCGTAGACTTGGACGCGCAGCCGACCCAACGCCAGACCGACGGCGCCGACATGGACAGCGGCGCCGGCCTTAAAATAGCCACCGACGGTGACGCCGGGGCCCTAGCTGACGTCAACCCCGGCGTTCAAGCCAACAATCACGGCGTCCGCGACGCCGGCCCCCAAGTTGACGGCGACGCCGGACTTCAAGCGGACGTCAACAGCGACGGCGACGGCCACGGGAAGGGCCCTGGCAATGGACTTGCTGGCTACCGCCGGCCGCACCAGCTGCAGCTCTGTGTCCCTGTGCGGCGGCTCGGGAACCGGCCGGGCGTGGACCTGACCATCGCCAACCTGATCAAGAAGTCGCAGGTGAGCAAGCTAGGGCCTGACGTCGGGATGCGCCAACACGCAACATGGGTGGTCTGGCTGCCGGTTTCACTGCCGGCGCCATCGAGATTCCCTGTGCAGGAGAAACACTTATGCCCACCAAGACACGTCGTGAATCTTCTCTCTAGCCTCTCCTCCGCCCGTCCGCCCCCGGGTCCGCCAGGGCTTCTCTCTGGATCAGGACGCCACGGCCACAGCCATGAAAGTGAGCGTCACGGTGCTCAAGAACGCCTGCCGCAAACTGGGCCTGCGCAAGTGGCCGCAGCGGGCGAGGCAGCGCAAGGACGGCCTGAGGGAGGAGTACGAGAAGGTGCGAGGGGAACAGGGGCTGCGGCCGGGAGGAGGGAATGTGTGCACGTTTGCCCACGGGCCTTTCCGTCCTGGCCAATTCCCATGACACAAACCCTGGCTCGCATCCTTGCCCGTTCGCCCCCCTTCCCCTATCACCTCATTCTCTCTTCGACCGGCCGCGGCCCCCGCACCCCCGCAGGACATCGAGACGCTGACGGCCGTGGCGGAGGCCCTGGAGCAGCAGGCTTACAGTGGCGGAGGCGGCTCTGAGGGTGCCACCGCCCTGGCGCAGGCGCGGGCCAAGCGGGACGAGGCCGAGGTGCTGCAGGTGGGTTGCGGCGTGGCGTGCCAGGCAGGAGCTGGTATTTGCTTAGGTTCAAACCTAGGTTACAGGGTCAAAGACCTAGTCATTGCACGCATGTCCCCAACCCTGGATCTTGACCCCGCAGAGCCGCATCGCCGAGATGGAGGTCTGGTGGGCGAGCATCCTGGCCAACCCGGTGAGAGCGGCGGGGTGAGGGCGCGTGGGGACTCAGCCGGAGTTGGGTTCGTGCAGGGCTGGGGCATGCGCGGGGCTCCCTTCCGACGCGGCTGCCACGTGTGTTCCGCGCAGTGAGTACGACATGCCGTTGCGGACGACATGCCATGCGCGTGGCTAGCTTGGATACATTGCACAATAGCCAGAGAGGTCTCCGTGCTTACTACTCCGGCTCTCAACTTGTTTCGTGGTCGCCACCTGCTCAGGTGGGCGTCGATATCCAAAAGACCGACTTTTACAAGTCAAAGATCGAGGCCTGGAGCCGGCCCATCTACAAGAAGCGCAACCGCCTCAAGCAG
>BDDC01002116.1:0-16086 GCA_001662425.1 Chlamydomonas sphaeroides | reverse complement strand
ATCTCATAGCGGGGGAGGGGGGTATGGGGGGAGGGGGTGAAGCCCCCTCCCCTTGGCACGGGACCTGCGTGCTGTTTGTGAAGCTTCAGCATGGCCCACGGCAGTGCAACAATGCCGCATTTTGACAGCATAATGGAAGAAACAACGTTTGGGGGGCATTCATGCATGGCCTGCTCGTGGGGGAGGGGGGTAAGGGGGTAAGGGGGCGAGCCCCCTCCCCTTGGCACGGTTCGTGCGCGCAGTTTTCATGAAGCTTCACGACAAAAAAGAAGCACTGTCGAGTGCTTACAATGCTGTGTGCTGCAAGTGTAGCAGAAAATAAAAAATATTTATAGTCGTGAAATGGTCGTTGCTGTTTCCTCCTCCAACACGATGGGTCGCAGCACCTTCTGCGATAGCTTATATTACGGCCTGCAGGCTGTATGTGCAGCACTTTCAGTAGCGCGACTCGTGACTTTTCACCTGCATTTCACATGATATGCGTTCACTGCCGACGCAGTGGCCATAAGAAAGTGTGCTTCGCAAATGCTGCAGGTTCAGGCATGCTGCTGCACGTGCACTGCCCGACCGCTACATCTTGTGTCCCTACGGGGGCGAGCCAACTGCGACACCGGGTCGCAGGTGCCAACACGCCCTGTAGAGCTCAAATGCTTATGCGTTTGCCATACTTTTCCAGCCATATCCTCATACCTGGCTCATCAGGGGGAGGTGTCTGGACTGCTGTGTGCGTTTGCGTTGTGGGTGGGTTGGGTGTGGGTGGGCTTAGGATGTGGGATGGCTCGTGCAGGGTGAGGCCTGGCTGGGCTGGGGCGTGTTCATAGGCATGTAGGGCGCAGTGCCAAGATCGGGTTGGTTTTGGGTGTGTATCCTCCGTGCCCCGTGATGAACTGGGGTTCCGCCAGGCCGGAGGCAGGCGGTCAAAAGGGCACGGTTCGCCGTGCCCCTGGTAGGGCTCATCCTTCAGGTTGTCCACAGCGGTATGGTCACCAGCCCCGGGGCTGGTTGCCATCACTGGCCCTCCTGTAACTTACCGTGTCCTAATCAGCTCCTAAAGACTTAGACATAGACTTCTGCCCATCGACCTCAGCTCTTGGTGTTGAACCTCGCCGCACCGGGCACAGGGTCGCCTGACCACCGCTCCCCTGTGAAGTCTACAATGATGCTACTGCACTGCCATTGCTCCTCAAGCCCCAGGCCAGGGTGTCGTGGCCTCGTGGGTGAATTGTGGTGATCGGCAACGTGTAGGCCTGCGTGCTTCGGCGCTCACTGCTCCGCTGCTTCGTGGCTTGCTCGTGCTGCCCTTGAGCTTATGCTCATGCGCATGGTGTGTGCTCATGGGGCGTGCTGTCTCCATTGCGAACCATTAGGTTGGCTCCTGCCGCAGCAGTGGCGGCCTCCTGTGGTATGAGTCTACCTGATACTTCGTGATTGGAGGCTGGAGGCGGTGACGTTGGGACCTGGCTCGTGGCAATTTCCATCACGCTTGCAGTCGGTGGGCCGGGGGCCCCGTGTCAGTGACCACGGGTGGGCACCTCTGCAAGCTGCTGGTGATGTTTGTGGTGCTGTCCGGTCCTTCACCGTGTGCACCTTGGGCAGCGGCCGTCGGCATGCCGGCCGGCCCGTGCACTGCTGCCGCATGCCTGCCTGCACGGCCGTGGCGCCTCTGGCTTGTGGCGCCCATGGAGTGCAGCAGCATGTGTGTGCTGGCTGCTTCGGCGAGAGACCCGGGGCTGGGAGGGCTTGGGTGGGTTCCGTGCCCTGCATGAAGGCCGTTAGGAAGCCGGCGCCATGGAGGTTTGGGACATCACTTTTTGAGTAGGTTTTTGCTGTAGGCCCATGGAGTTGTGGTATGGCTCTAGACACCTGGTCCTGTTTGTGGCTGCGGGGGTGTGCTGCAGCCCAGCCTCCAGGCTCGGAGCCGTGCACCCCCTGCCTCACTTTGGCTCTCGCGTCCTGTGCTGCTTCAGCGGCTGGTCGCATTGATCTGGATTTTGTGTGCTGTGCTTGGGCGGCCTTCTGGTGGGTGCACGCTGGCTTTGCTCTGTGCAAGTTGTGTTGAGAGGGTGGGTGCTTGGACGGGTGGTAGGGAAGTTTTCTCCCGCCCCAAAAACACTACGGGCGGGGGACACGGGGAATCAGCTGAAGGGAGGTGTCTCTGCAAGGTGTCTCCTGGTTGCCGGCTTCAGGTTTGTCAACGGCTTGCCGTCTGCCTTCTCCACTCCATGTAACACCCGCTTCCTAATCAGCTACCACCCAGCCTGCAGTAAGCATCAACAAAGCAGCCTCTGGGCCCCTGCTACGGCCATCACTAGCAGCCTTCACCGCCGGGATACCCCTTGCAAGTTCCCTTGGCCTACTAAGACCCGCTTCAGGCACCACATCAGCCCTCGGTCGGGCACACAGGGTGCCTACCACCGCACCGCCACCTCAGGTTATGGAGGACAAAGACGTTTTCTCCTTCTAACTCAGCTGCGCAGAGTGTTTGGGGCAGCCATCAAGATCCCGGTGCCGGTGGTGCCAGGCAAGAAGTTGATGGTCCTGCACCTGGTAATGACTTGGCACCTCAGCCCAAGTTAAATGATGCTTTACCTCCGGGCCCCCTGTTGGGCAATTGACGTGAACGTGCCAGCACACCAGCGCCACCGGCACCTGTGCTTAACGCACTGGGCCCCTCAGTACTCCCTCTCAATCCCTTGCCTGCACTCCAACTTCCCGCAGCGCAACCTGAGCTACAAGCAGCCGCACCGCCGGGCCTGGAGCAGCCAGCGGCTGATCCTCCTGACCCCGGCCCTCAAGATCCACAACCGCCCGCACCTCCACTGCATATGGTGCAGCAGCCAGCAGTGGAGCAGCCAGCCAATGAGCAGTCAGCCAATGAACAGCCAGCAGCCGCAGCCAAGCAGCAACAGCATCCACCACAGCCTGCACCTCCCTTCAATCCACCACTGCCTGTGCCTTACCTCAATCCACCACCGCCTGCACCTCAACCCCACGAGCAGCTAGCAGCCGACCAGCCACAGGATTTACCACTACCTGCGCCTTTCCAGCTTGCACAGCAGGCAACTGATTAGCCTGCCACCAACCTACTTGTTGCCAGTCCCCTGGATGTGCCTCCGCCTCCTAACGAGCTTGCCGTACCCACTCTGCGCCTCCACAGAATGGAGGTGCTCTATGGTGCACCGCAAACATTTCCTGAAGAAGAATTCCCGCCCTCAGCAGTCCTTGCGCTCTTCAACGTCCAAGAATGGGTTGCCTTCTGTGAGATCTCCAACCAATGGATTCCCGACTTTGTGCACGAGATCGGCACCCACAACGGCGCCCTGCTTGCCAGTGCCAGCGCAGCCTGGCTCATCAACATGTGGCTGGCTGGAGAGGACAGCCGGATCCTGCACTGGCTAAATAAGAACAAGTCTCACATCATGATGATGGCCCAGGCCCGCTACACTGTGGAGTGCGCTAAGAATGGCAAGCCGGTGGATGAGAACTACCACATGTACGTGTGCCACACACTGGTTGTGGGGCTGGATGCCCACTTCCAGGCCGACATGGAAACGCACTGGCAGAACACCGTGCTCAAGTATCTGCACACCCAGCCGCTGCCCAGGCACGGCCCCCTGCTCAACTATTACGAGGAGTATTGGCGTATCATTGTGAGGCTCCCAGAGTGCGTGCACAGTGAGATGGTGGCACGGTTTCTTGGGGCGCTGCCCAAGGAGTTCCTTGACACACTCAAGACCAGCACCAAGGGCCTGAAGGGGCTGGGCCTGGCTCAGATCCCGGTGCGCATGAGGGACGACCCCTTCCTGGAATGGATGAACAAGAAGTGGAAGGAGCTGACCACCATCCACACAATCTGGCTCCCGGTACCAAGGCACAGCTACGACAGCACCGAGCGGAGAAGTCGGATGGTGTTGTTCTTGGAGAAGCCTCCTTGAAGCCAGTCGCCTTCGGTGGACCCCTGGCAGGAGCGGCAATGGTTGTGCCGCAGCCGACCACCATCTGCCATCTGCTGGGAGGACGAGGGGATGCCGCACGCCCAACACCACCACTGCAGCACCTTCGTCAGTAAGGGTGACTCTGCCAAACCGCCGGCAGAGCAGCCGGAGTTCTCCAAGCCCCAGTCCATCCCTGGCACCTGCATGTTGCTGGGCGGTGGCAAGCCCAGCGATGGCCCCCGCGCTACCACCCACATGCAGGCCACCACGACGCCCAGCAGGTCAGCCCCACCCCCGCAGTCCAACAAGGAGCAGCATGATGAAGAACACAGCCGTGGCATGGACAGGTGCAGTTATGACTCTGATTACGATGTGCAACGTGAGCAGCACAGCGGGGCACGGTATGGTTCTCACCAGCACACGACCCCTGGCGGCCACAGTGGAGGGCGCCATGGCGACAGGCGCTGGAACGAGGACAGCCACAATGGCTCGGACTTTGGCGGGCAAAGCAGCAGCCGGGGTGGACATTATGGAGGTGAGGGCCGAGGCCGCAGCCAGTCCCCCGGAGGAGATCACCGGGGTTCGGGCCAGGACCGGCGGTCCAGGCCCAGCTTGTGCTATGACAACAGTGACAGCTACCCTGCTCAGCGGCACCCCACCGGCTACGGGCATGGCTATGAGGAGTACTATGAGCCGCTGCAGCACTGGCAGCACCAGCATGCTTCAAGCAATGGGTACTGTGAGCAGGGGTACTATGGCAACCAGCACGGGCCACAGGGTGGCAGGGGTTACAAGCCTCGGGGTTAGCGGAAGCCGCTGGAGTGCACGGTGTGCGGCATGCACCATCCGCCGGGCAGCTGCCCTTGTGTGCCAGCACTGCCACCACCCCCAGGATTGCAGCAGCAGGTGCACACTCCTCCTTCATGCTCCCTCCAGTCCTCGGGCCCGTTGCAGCCCCACCTCTCGGCCAATGTCGGCTTTGCACAGCCAAGTGGCAGCACCTCCACGACCAAGCAGGATGACTGGGACAACAGCGACTACAATGCTGGCCCAAGGTGCTTCACCTATGCCAACGTGGCTGCGGTGCAGCCTGGTGATGCCAAGGGTGGTGGAGCCCCGGCCGTCATCTTGAGCGTGGCATTGGATGAGGAGAGACCCAAGGCACAACATGATGTCTGGGCCTACATCCAAGCAGAAGCCCGTAGGAAGGCCGCCACCAAGGCCAAGCTGCACAAATTCTGGCAGCAACAACGGGAGAAGAACAAGAACAAGCCCTACCACACCGCACTCAAGCTCTACAACCTGCTAGGCACCGGTGGTGCCAAGGAGGCCACCATTGCATTGGCGGCCTGCATCATGAAGAGCGCCCAGCTGCCAACGTCCTTCAACTTGTCAACAACATGTGAGGTGTTAAGCACGTTCACCCTGGCCATGGGCACTGCCTTTGGAATCACCTCTTGGAACGAGACGGGTGCAGCGCCGGCAAGGTTTTTTGAGTCCAAGGATGATGACACTGAGTCCACTGAGCCTTGCAACCTCAAGCGCCCCCACTGCACCAGTCAGCTTTCAGGTGGCGCTGGTGCCCTCTACATTGGGTGCCGCCACTACCCGGCACACGGCCCCTCTGGTGGAGGCAGCCACACCAGCAATGGCCATCACCATGGCACTGGCTGACCCAGCGCACCAGCAGGATGCCTACAAGCTGCTTCAAAGCACCGTGAGGGTGTGATCAAGGACCGTGCAACGTGCGGCCAAGCCGCTGCCAGCTACCGTGGAGCCACCTCTACCGTCAAGTGCGCCAGCCCCACCGGCAGCACAGCCAGCCAACAGCAGCCCTTCACCGCCACCACCTGCACCAGTGGTGCTTGAGCACAGGTCGGCCCCTCAAGATCAAGGACAGGCACCCATGGTGCCCCGGGCATCGACGCCCAACAAGAAAAGCAAGAAGGAAACGGCCAAGGCTCCCCCGGCGGGGGACGCCCCGGTGGCCAGGACTCACAGCAGCCTCCGCGAATGCAGCAACACACTGCACTCTCATGCAGCAGAGGTGGTGGCGCTGGAGTGCTAGCACCCGCCCTTCTCAAGAGCCTCAACCAGGCCGCTGCACGGCAGGCCTGTCACATCACCAACTCCGTGGAGGACACTTCCTCGCCGCTTAGCAGTGCCACCAGCACCACTAGCAGGTGCCCTCCACTGCTGGAGGAGAGTGGCAATGGCAACCGCACGTGCACAACACGATCCACCCCCACACCGTTCCCCTTGGGGCAAGCAACCTGGCACACGGCAGAGCAGCACCCGGAGACCAACACTGATAGTGACAATGAGCCAGCATACAGCACCAAAGGAAAGCAAGTTGCAATCCAGCAGCTGTGCCGCCTCACTCCCAGCAAGCATGTGCGGTTCCAAGCGGAACACGCTTCCATGGCACATCTCCAGCACTGCACAGAGACGGACACCGACAGCAACGGTGAGCCAACAACCTTGAAGAGCAGCAAGGCATCAGACGACAGCACTAACGAGCTTTGGGCGCCCACCCCACAGAGCAGCACGCAGGCGGCATGCTCCTTGGATGCGCCCACCTCCCAGGCTGAGCAGCAGCCGGCTCCGCAGAAGACCAGGTGCAGCCCCACGGGTCTGCACCCGGGGTTCTTCAAGACACCCAAGAAAGCCTCGCCCAAGAAGGCCACACCAATGACGGCTCCAGTAGAGCAGCCTCACAGCAAGCATGGTGTGCTTGCACAACCCAGCCAACACCCTGACACCAACAATGGCTGAGTGGAGCCCTGGCAGCCTAAGGTGGACGACCCGTCTACCAGCCAACCTGTTGGTGTGTCACAAGCACGCACTTCTACGGCCACACCTCTGTCATCAGCTTCCGACTGCCCCATCAACGGCCCAGTACGCAAGCCCACCAAGTGTTCCAAGGCCGGAGGCCTTGGCACGCAGCCCGAACCAGTACACAAGCAAACACCACCACCACCCAATGAAGAGTGCAGCACCATTGAGCACATGATGACCGAGGACAGCAGGCTATCCCACCCACTTCTTGCGTGCAATGAGGTGTACGGTGCTGGCCCAAGGCATGGTGCTGCGGCAAGGGAGGCCGGTGGCCCCCAGCCTGAGGAGAGTGACGACAACAGCGGCAGTGGTCTAACGGGGTCAGACGGTGACTTCTTTTCAGGCAGTGACAACGATGATGGCTCAACAGCAGGTTCGGAGACAGCCAGCTCCGCCAGCTCTGACCCAGGGTTGTCCACACATGAATGGCTCAATGGCTCCCATCCCTTGGCCCATGTACTCCGCTCCTTCACGTCCAAACATGGTCTGCCATATGTTGTCGCCAATCCCCCACACAAGCAGGCACCTGTTGGCCAAAGCCATTGCACGTTACATTCAGTGGTGCCCCCTCCTTCACATTTACTTCCTGTCCAAGCTCACCATGTTCCACTTGCCACACTATCTCATGGTGTTCTCCACGCCCAACAGCAAGTGGCACTACTTTCACGTTCTACAGGAGGATGGAGCCAACATCAACCTCATCACTAATGTAGTAATGGTGAAGGTGCTGGGGCTCAAGACGCGGCGCTCCACCATGCAGCTCACCACAGCATGCAATGGCGGATGTCAACAGACGCAGTTGGAGCTCGACCCCACCGATGCCAACCTTATCCTGCTGTTCAGCACCAAGCACACTACCACGCTGGCGCTAAGCAGAAAGCTGGTGGTGCCCAAGAACCCCATCTTCTCCTTTGTACTTGGCAATGAGCAGACCCTACTGCTAATGGACTACACCATCCGGTCCCCAAAAACACAGTATAACTTCCGACCCAATCCTTTCCAGCATCTCTTAACCACTCTCCTGGCAGCTGCCTACTTGCTGCTAGTCGACAGCTCCTGCACTCCCCGCCGAGCACAGCGTATCTTGCAGAAGCTGGGGGGGGCAAACGCACTGCAGCTTGTGAGTGGGCGGTGTGCGTGGCCATGATCAGGAACACACACAACAGCTGTGGTGAGGGGGACAACAGCTACGAGATGTTGGACGAAATGGATCAAGGGACTCCAGTGGAGCCCTCACCGCAGCACCAGCGGTGCACAGCCAGCAACAATGGCTACAAGACATCGGAGGACATGGACCGGGGGACGCCGGCGGGGTCCTACCAGCAGCAGCTGGCTACACCGTCGGCAGATGGAATGGCTGCAGATGAGCCCAAGGCGGCAACCGAACCACCATCCCCCATCACACCGCATTTCTCCCCGGTGGAAAACCTGCACATCCCGGACACAGCCTGGAACGGAGGGCACAGCTTCCAACGCATGCTCATTGTGCAGCCCCCAGCGGCACTCAGCATGGGCGCCACTGGATGTCCCAACACAGGAACCGACCTACCCGGGGCACTCACCACCGGAGCAGCCACACCGCCAACCGCACTAGGGAGGCTTGACAACTACACGCCCGTGGAGCTCATTTGACAGCTACAAGATACGGGCAAAATGGTGACGGAAATGGGCAGTACCAGCACCCAGACGGTGGCGCTGGGGGTCCCACGCAGCACGACCTGCCTCAACACGGTGGCATCACCGGCGCATGCTTCGAACCAGCAAGCACTGGCCCCACCAGTGCGACCATTTATACCTGTCTAGCTCTGCACACCGCTGGGTCTCATGCAGAGCCTTCTGAGGGTGCTTGCCTCAGCGGCCAGCCCCAACGGACAGGACTCCTCAGATGACGGCAGCTCTTCCTCCTCCGACAGCGATGAGGATGGGGGCAGCACCCCCTCAGATGGCAATGGCAACAACGACAGCGGAGCCACCAATCAAGAACAGCCCCCACCAGCTGGTGCCGGCGGCGCTGGCTTGGACCTTCCCTCAGACAACGAGGCCGGTGAGGCGCCGCCCACAGGCGCAGGACAAGCTGGAGCTGGCGACGACTGGCAGCCACCCTACGAACAAGACCAGGGCAACGGCAATGGCAAGGAAGATGAGCTCCTATCACCAGCACTGCAAGGACTCCTGGCACTAACCATGGGCGTGCTCGCATCCTATGAGATGGTGGGGGCAGCCCTGTCATTCAATAATCCGGCACACCAACAGTTCTTGTGCCAGTGCATCGATGATGTGTTCACCATAATGACGCCACGACAGGCAGCAAAAGCAGCCAACGCCATAGCCTATCAAGGTCAGGGCCGGCTGTGCCCTGTCACTGGATTGCAGCCCACCATCTGCCTGTCTTGCAACCTGCTTCCGGCCCAAGCTCCCTGGATTGTGCAGTTGTTCAACGTGCACGACGAAATATGGCAGCATCAATTTCAGCGGCCCTTCATGGTGGAATCCACCAACCCCGAGCAGCTTAGGCGGCAGGAGCCGGCGGCTCAGCCGCCCAACAAGGACCCGAGCGAGCTGGAACAGGATGTGCGTTAAGATGTGCAATCCTGCCGTTGAGGCAGCTCGGGTGGCTAGGTCCTGCCCGTGCGTGGGGTGGGGGCACGGAGGTTGATGTGCCCGAGACCCCATTTACTGTAGAACCAGCGTGGAAGTCAGTGAAAGGTACCTGAGGTACCTAAGACCAGAGTAGACGTAGGAGGAGGTATGTAGTCCAGGGGCAGCTTGAATTCCTGCACGGTTAGTGGGGACGACGCGGAAGTGCCAACAGCACCGAATTGCATGGTAACGAACCTGACCATGGTGTAAAGAGATGCAGTAATAGACTAGGCACTGCCGCTGGTGTGGGGACCGGCCCATCCCAGCCCCGCGCACGAGAGGGAGCGAACCTGTTCAGCGACAGAGCGAAGCGGCAGCTTGGTCAGTCCGCCTTCAAGCCTTTGCAGCAGTGTTGCACAGCGCAGGCCGGTATGGTTGCCAGCATGTGGTCGCGTGCCTATGCCCCATGCCAGCGGCTGGAGTGGTCATTGAGGGAATAATAGTATAATCTGTAGGAGCGAGATGTAGAGGTGCAGACACGAGTGGGGACACCAAAATCCAGCAACAGCATGTCATACGACGTGGCTGGGCAGGCAGTCGCAGTGGAGGAATGGGGGTGAGGTGATATTCCTTCTTTGACTTCGTTCTAGCTTATCATTAACGTGGTGAGGAGACATGGGCGACTCGGACCTGGGCCGCAGTGCAACAAGAAGGGAGGGTGTTACAACATGACAGGCAGGATGTGCAACAGGACGGGCAGGGTGTGCAAATGAGGCTGGGGTGCAGACTCCCTAAGGGGATTCCCCCCCCGGCCACTGGCCGGTGGATGTGACAGGCTGCTGTGGAGGCCGCAGACAGGCGCCTGGTCATCCCGAGCGCAGGGTGGCCGAGGAGGTCGCAGACAGGCGCCTGGTCATTCCTCGTGCAGGGTGGCCGCGGAGGTCGCAGACAGGTGCCTGGTCATTATGCTGCCCTTATTACGCCGCCCTTAGTGGGACGTAAACAGGCAGGGGGGGAGCTGACCCAGGGTTGGAAGGCAAACAGACCGGTGCACATCACCAAATCACCTGCAAATCGGCGAGCATGTAAAGAATTGCAAGTAAAAGCCAGCAATCTCAGCCAGAAGGCATCCCATGCAGGAACGGGAAAGCTGTGGAGCCCGGACGGTGCGCGAAACGCTGGAAATTTGGCGAGCGAGTACACAATCACAAGACAACACCAGTGATGGCAGTCTGCATCGCTCTCGTCAAGGCATGAGGAAGCTGTGTCACCGTAAAGTGCGCGAGGTGTCGCGACTTTATAGATGGATCGACGTACGGATGGATGTCTGCACCGTCGTTGCACAGCCACTCGCACTAGCGTGCATTCAGATACGCACATGATGTCCAGTGAATGCTTCTACCACACGCTGGTAAACAGGAATTCCACAACATGAACCCACACGCACGTCAGCACCCGCGTGCCCCTGACACCCGCCAACCCCTGGATGCTGGGGAGAAGCGGCGCACTGATAGGCCGTCGCAGGCGACACAAGTCATCACCTGCGCAGGGTGGCCGCGGAGGCCGCAGACAGGCGCCTGGTCATCCCTCGCGCAGGGTGGCCACGGAGGTCGCAGACAGGCGCCTGGGCATCCCTCGTACAGGGTTGGGCACGGAGGTAGTGGAAGGCCAACGCGTTACACACCGGGCAGTCCGTCGTGACCGTGCCTGGAACTGATGCCCAGTCGCACGGGGTGTGACGGCAACGGCCACAAGCCACAGGCGGGGCAACGAGGGGCAGGAGGCAAACAACACGCACGGTGACGGAGCCCAACGAAACTGAAGGGGCTGCAGCCCAACCGAACAGGCGGCAATAAGACCCTGCAAGACACTTGCCCCGAGCACCGCGGCGGAGCAGGGCGCTCCCCACAAGTCGTGGCCCCTGGCAGCCGACAGAGCAGAACCTTGGCCAAGCTCAGTCTGGGGCGAGGCTAAACGCAGAGGCAGACACAAAAACGTCAGCACGCAAACGCTGGGCCGCCATCAGCCCCCAGCACGGAGCGAACCCCAAAAAGAAAACGAAGACCCACGCCGCAAAACGGGCAGAAGCCAAAAATTACAACAGGACAAGCGCCCAAAGTGACGCCGCAGGCAAAGGAACAGCGAAGACGCGGTCCAGCGCATGGCCGCCAAACAACATACGCTGAAGCACGCGGGGCACAGGTGGGCAATTCCCAAGAGATGGGACCCACGGCACGCAAGCAACAACGAAAGCCGCCCTCCGGAGCAGGGCGCCCCCGGCAAGTCGTGGCCCCGGACAACCGACAGAGCAGAACCCAAGCACGGTCTGGGGCCTGGCCGCAAGCAAACGCGGATGGAGACACACACGCAAATGCAAGTACACGAAAGTAGGGCCACAAGTCCGCAACACGGAGAGAAACCCAAAAAGAAACGAAAACTAACGACACAACAGGACAGCCCCAATGCGTCCTCTGTCTGGGGCTGCCGGCCGCCCCCAACCATGGGGGGTGCTTCCGTTTCAGGCGTTAGAACGCAGGCGGCAACCACCCTCTCAACCAGCGCTCTACATCACAGTGCCACAACTTGTCTGGGGTGCGAGCCCTGGTCCCTTCACCCTGACATGGGTTGGGCACCCTTGCATCAAAGAAATGGCCCCCCCCCGGCCCCAGGGCCTCTTGCTAGCACCAGCGCACAGCAGCAGCAGCGCCCAGCAGTGGCGGGCCCATTGTCGTGGCTGAGGTCATGCCTGAGCTGAAGCTTACTGGAACCCAGGACCGAGTCAATCCTATAACGCTACGGGACTTAGGTTGGAGGCCAAGACAGTCTGCTCTGCCTTTGGTACGGCAACATAAATCGACAAATGTCTGAGCAGCCGCTCTTTATCTGGGACCTGGGGACGGCGCCGCCCGAGGGTTCTCAGGTGCGCCGCTGTTGTTGCATGGGAACTTTATCCTGCTGTAAATAGATGCGTAACCTGCTCCTGCAGCCTCTTTACACGCTGTGCTATGGGGAGTATGCCTCCAGCAGCGTGGCCGGGCCTGCGGCTCCAACACCGATTATGGGTCGGACTGCTGGCTCAACCCCTGCTGGCGTGACGCAGGTTTCGGCGAATGTCCCGCATATAGCCAGCTGCGGGCTGAGCACGAGCATATCCTCCAGCTTGCACGCCGCGGCATGCACCACGTGCGTGATGCTAGAGGCTGAACCGAGCCATGTGGCCCGGTATCTGAGGGATGTGTGGAATAGGTGGACCTAAGCACTGAGGAGCCGAGGGCCCTAGCGCACCGATATGACCTAATTTGCTGATGGCCCCCCTGGCTGTGAAACGGCGACCTCCGCTCTGTGGTGTAACAGTAACAGTAACAGCTTGGCCCCGGCATGGAGCTGTCCCTTGCCAGCCCGCGGCCTGCTCGCTCGCAGCCAGCTGCCAGCACGGTGGCGCCACTACCTGATAGCGGCTAAACTGGCTGCAACGTGTTGGTGGCGTCTGTATTCCTGCACGGGGTGCTCGCTGTTTGCACCGTTGCACGCCAGGATGCGTGCGCCGTGGACCTCTGCACCTGGTGGATGGGCCTTGGACCGCTGGCCACGACCCTGCTGGCGTGCACACCGTACCACGCCCTGGCCTACATGATGAAGGCCTCGTTGCCGCTGCACAAGGGTCGTGGCGGCGGCAAGAGCAGCCCCAGCTATGGCAACAGCACGCGATCGCTGCTCAGCGGCTACAAGCGCATTGGGAGGGGCGGGCTGTACAACCCGGCCACCAGGCGCGGCAACCCCTCCTCGTCCGTTTGGACTGGGGACTTTCGCAAGGTGTACGCCCACAAAGTGTTCCAGGCGGGCTACGTGTAGTGCTCGACGGTGCCCCTGGCACGCGACAAGTACGAGCGCCTGTGTAGCAGAAAAATGAGGTCGTGAAGGCAGCATGGTAGCACAAGAGTGCCAAGACCACCGGCCCCTTGAGTACTGTACTACCGAGCAATCCATACCAAATGCACAAGGCTGCAAAGCCGCTGGCGGCCCCGCACCGAACGGCCGTGCATGGGGTAGCTGTTCTGAGGTGGGGCGGGTAACTTCAGAGCTCAGCGGTGTAGCGCTATGCTGCGTGCAGGTATGCAGATTTGCGTTGCTAAGGGTGTTTTGCAGCCAGGGGAGACCTCTCCCCTGGTTGCAGCAAGCAAGTGCAGGGCTTGCAATGGCGATCTCGCTTATGGCGACCTTGCGCCCGATACTTCCAGTCCTTCTCCGCACCGCTTATCATGCGTGACGCAAGGGATGATGGGGTCGGGCAGGGTACTGCGCGAATGACTGAAGATGCCTTCTCTTTTAAGCACAGCCCTCCGCTTAGCGTTCTTGATTAAGCAAGCATCCTAACAAGCATCAGGATTTAAACCTGTCCCAGCTGCGCATGGGTGCATGGCTCGCCCCCAAAAGAGGCCACCTATACCAGACCACACGGTCGGTCATTATGCGATCATAGCTGGTGACTGTTTGGGGGGTCTCGGGCACACCGACGAGAGCCCGCTCCCACGGGCCGAACTGCCTGAAACCTCCCCAGCTGCGCATGGGTGCATGGCTCGCCCCCAAAAGAGGCCACCCTGACCAGACGAACACCATCGGTCATTATGCGGTTGTCGCCGGGGTATCTCAAGGGGTCTCGGGCACACCGACAACCGTGCCCTCATCCCCACGGGCCGGACCTAGCCGCCCAAACTGCCTGAAACGGCAGGACGGCAGGGAGACGCTTGGCCGCGAGTGCCAAGCACACCCAGATAGGTGTTGCCGTTCCAATGGCATTGTGCAGAGAATACACGGGATAAGGCCGGAGCAGGGCGTGGACGTAAGGGGGTGATAGACCTTTCCCTGGCTTGTGCCCTGCCTGCTGTCAACATCTGCACACGTTGCTGTTTGGTACTGGATTGCACTGAGTTTGGGTTCTAATCTGCCGCAATCCGGCCGACTTTCCGCAAGTTACTCTCAACAGGTGACCTGCCCTTTTGTGGGTTCCCTTGTCGTTTCCCGTCATATCTCTTAGAGAAGTCAATTTCCTACCCTGTGCTTCGGGTAACGGCTTGCTGTATGGGTCTAGGACCCGCCCCTACGGCGGCGTACGCCACGCTTGGGTGTAGCTAGATTGCGCTGCCGTCTCTCGGATAGGTTGGTGAAGCCCTTGGTCTGCAGCAGCATCACGCGCTCGCGGGCCAGGCGGGCCTTGAAGCCGCCGAAGATCTGGTTGCAGGGCTGCAGCTGGCTGGTGGTGTTGCCGGGTGGCAGCAAGATCTCGATGCCCAGGGCCTTGGCGCGCACACCCTCGGCAAGGCGGGAGGCATGGCTGTCGAGCAGGAGCAGGACGGGGTTGGATGGGGAAACGCCGCCTGGCACGTGGGCGGCAAAGTGGTCGAGCCAGGCCTCCAGCAGCGCACCGTCTATCATGGCGCTCTGCTTCTTGCAGATGAAGGCGGCACCGGGCATGGTGTCGGTGGTGAACTTGAGCGGGTTGGACTTGCGGCTGGTGCCCTTGATGATGAAGGCGTGGGGGATGAGGTGGGTGGCGAAGAAGCAGGTGATCATGGAGAACATCTCACGCATGGCGGCCTTGCTGTTGCCGCCGATGCGCTTGACGTCGCCCTTGGTCGTGGGCGCCACGACGCCCTTGAGCCCGCGGCCGAGGCTGAGGATGGGGCTCTTGTCCATGTAGTAGATGCGGGACTGGCCGTCGATGTTGCGGTACTTCTCCCACAGTGGCCGGTAGGAGTCGAAGTAGGCGCGCACGACGTCAGGGGTCAGGGCCACCAGGCGGTCGGCCTCTTCAAGCTGCGGCGGGGAGGGGGCCGGGACAGGGGAGGGACAAGCGGAACAGGCACGTGAGCGGCCAGATACGCGCGGAGGTACGCGGCGACGCGGTATGTGGGTCGCGGCGACGGGGTGTGTGGGTCAGGCGGCGAGGTGACGGGACTGCAGAGATTATGTGGGTCGGGGCGGGGCAAGGTGGCTGGCGGCGCGCAGCAGGCATGTTACCAGGTTCCGCCAGCCAAGCAAATGCGTACCTGGCCGCTGCGCAGGCGCAGGTTGTGCCGTAGCTTGAAGCCATGCCACCACCGCTCGCTGGCGATCATGTCCCGCCACCTGGCGGCGCGGCCGGCGGCGGCAGCCTCCACAGCCTCCAGTTCCGCCACCACTATGCGCACTTGCAGGATAGGCGGTGTGCGCCGGCGTGCGTGCATCTTAACGATCCACTGCACCAGGTCCGCCTCCCTCTCCGGGCTGAGCGCTGTCGGTGGGTCTGGGCGTGCGCCGGGCTGCACGCTGCCGTTGACACGCCTCACCAGGGTGGCATGGCTGACCCCGCACGCCGCCGCGGCTGCACGCATAGAGCATCCATTTTCTCAAAAGTGTGCGAAGGCGTGTTCTAAGGCCTCCTCACGCTTCTTCTGCTCGTCTGGGTCCGGCTTCGGCTTTGGCGGCATGCCTGACCGCCAGCGCGAGCGCCACAGAGGTGTGTCGGGTCGGTCTAGAGTCCCTGGGCAGCCAGTAATGGCGGTTGTCTCAGGTACATTTCACTGACTCCACGCTGGTTCTACAGTAAAAGGACGGATTGGGGCTGCGTCCCTTTTTTTCCATCCTGATGGGGACATACGTGTCGCCGAGTGGGTCAGCCAGCACATTAAACCTCCCCAGCTGCGCATGGGTGCATGGCTCGCCCCCAAAAGAGGCCACCCTGACCAGACGCAAA
>BDDC01002115.1:0-16087 GCA_001662425.1 Chlamydomonas sphaeroides | reverse complement strand
CTAGACCCTGGACGCCCCGCCCCCTTAACTCACCCTAGGCGGCCCCGCCCCAGGGTACTTATTTCTATATTTCTATTTCCGCTACTCCTACCGTGCTACCGCGTTCGGTTTCACTCCCCAAACATCCAAAACCTCAACAATGTGGTTACTCTGAAGCCTGAAGAGCTCTGAAAGGCTTAGAAGGGCTCCGAAGGGGTGTGAAGGGCGCTGAAGGGCTCTGGAGGTTACCTGCACGCCGCGCACCATGTTTTGCTGCCCATTCAGCCATTTGCAGGTTTCCCTGTTCCATGTGATAGGTCTGTGGAGCAGAATGATGTGCGTTGTCAGTGATGCTGCGGCGAGCGTGAACGGGATGCAGTCGGCGCCCCCTCACAGTCCTACAACCCTAGCCCTGGCCATCTTCACCGGGGTCTTACCGGTCACGCGACTCAGTGGCTATTCATGTTAAATGGGCAGTGGGGTGGGGTTGGGAGTGCTGCTCGAGTGGGTGGGAGGCTAGGGCACCACAGGTGACCCACGCCAGACCCCACCTCATTGCCTTCCCCCACCCAGCCCGCTAGTCAGGGGCCTCCGGGGACCTCCACGTCTGTATGGAGGGTGTCTCAGAGCCATCCATGGTGTATGGGCCGTTTGGTGGGGTCGGGAGGGCTGTTTGGGTGGGGGGATACAGCACTAACGCTCTCTAGCATTATGCTTTACGTGCGTACATGACAATATGTATGTACCCGACTACATCGTAGACTGGTCGTTCAGACTGTCCGCAGGAGGGGGGCTGGGGCACCGGGTGTGGGGGTGAATGGGGACTCGGCGGCGGCGGGGGATTTTGCCCTTCGGGGGTAACGGATGCCACGCCCACGACAGGGAATCTATTCTACGGGGGTGATGGATTCGACCCCAAACCATGTTGTGTTGCACGCAGGTCCCGGTAACTAGGGGGGATTTCGACCCCGTGTCATCCCTCTTGCACGGTACCCGCACGGTTAGCGGTAGGTACCCTTCGCACCGGTGGGGGGGCCGCACCCCCGCCGCGCCATCGGCGGCCCCGGACCTAGCTATCTTCAAGCGCGGGTGGCCGCTCATGCAGTCCGGGCCCTTCTGCGTAGCTTCGCACGTCGCCGACTGACCATGCGAAGGTCCGGGCGCCTTGCTTTGGTCAAACGCAAGCCCTGCACGACGCTTTGTGGCTGCCAGGTCGTCTACGTGCCTCTGGGCACATCGGTGCTGCGCTCGCTGAAGACTTTCCTTGCATGCCACCTGGTTCGGGCCTTCCCGAGCACCAAGCTACACGTCACGGCAACACAGCATCAAGAGGGTAGTCTTTGCGTCGTTAGAAGGGCAGAAAGGAGCTGCTTATGCGAAGTCGCCCAAACCAAGTACTATGAGCCTATGAACCTGCCGCTCGCGCTGCTACATAGAGAAGCAAGGATTCAGCGGTAGGAAAGCGGTCAACGCGTGCAACGCGTTGATGCCCAGCTTTTAGGCCTAAAACCTTGGAAGACCCCCATGGAACCCTAATCGGCCACAACTCGATGGGATACCTAGCTGTTCATACCTCTCCAGAGCCATAAAACGCTTGCGTCCAGATGCCTGCGCCCACGGAAACCAGGCGTCACAGCCCTCTCCAAAATGGGCCACAATCCTGCGCGGCCCTCGCTCCAGTGCCCGAACACGAGGCACGTGACTTTGGCTTGACCTCCATCGAACACGCAGCACACGTTAGGCCTAGGAGAGCACGGCGGCCATCGCGGCACAAATCGCACAAATCTGCTGGGACGAGCTCCAGCTCGGCGGATGGTAACTCGGCGAGCTCATTCGACCGGGCCGATGTTCAGCGCATGCTCGTTCTGATCCAAGAGCTGGCGGTGGAAAGGCATAAGCTGCGCCAGGAAAGTCTGAAGCTACAGGAATCTCTTAAGCTGAACCAGGAAACCCTCAGGCTACGCCTCCTGGCGAACCGGGTAGAGCTGCCGGCCGCAGAGCTGCCGGCCGCGGAGGTGCCGGCCGCGGTAGCTCCGGCCGCGGAGGTGCTGGCCGCGGAGCTGGCAGCGGTGGAGGTGGCGGCCCCGGAGCTGCCAGCCGCAGAGCTACCGGCCACAGAGCTGCCGGCCGCGGACGTGCCAGCCGCTGTAGCTCCGGTCGCAGAGGTGCTGGCCCCGGAGCTGGCAACGGTGGAGGTGGCGGCCCCGGAGCTGCCGGCCGTGGAGCTGCCGGCCGCGGAGGTGCCAGCCGCAGTAGATCCGGCCGCGGAGGTGCTGGTCGCGGAGCTGGCAGCGATGGAGGTGGCGGCCCCGGAGCTGGCAACGGTGGAGATGACGGCCGCGGAGCTGCGGTGGTGCCGAGGCCTCCTTCGGTATGTATGTAGGCCGGCGCTGGGTCAGCGCTGTGCGGTGTGTGGTGGTGGGGCAAGAAGTGGGGCAGCGGGAGCTCGGCGCTATATGGGGTAGCTAGGTTCTGTGGGGGGCTGAGCCCCAAACACGCGATGGGGAGGACAGGTGCCGAAAAGACGGCAAGTTTGCAGAGCGAGCCACAACGTTGTTCCGGCTCCTTCTAAACGAAACGTCTGCCTTTGCTCAACCCACAGGTGCTGCCGGTGCTTCTAGGCCCTAAGGCGAGAACATGCAGGTGAGAACACGCTGGGCAGTGTAGAGAGAGCGGCTATGGCCATCGCCTGTCTTTCGTTCTGAACCCTCCTGTCCCCCTGCTCAAACCCAACCTCGCACCAGGGCTGCATGGACATGCGGCGGCAGCCTGGCCGGACACGGCATGGTGGCAGGACGTGAAGGCGTGCATACTGAGTAACGCATTTGGCACTGGGTGCACGCACTGTAACGGCGTTGATTTTGCTTGGATTAGCCCAACATAATATGCAGCGGGCTCCGGCAGCCAGCGGGGCAGCAGAACAGCGACAAGATGTATGGCAAGGCAGGATGGGTGCATGCGTGCTCGCTACCACTGTTAGGATAACGTTGCAGGCTGCCTGATTTGCGTGTGCGCTGATCGTGTGCGGTGTTCGGGCAGTTGCCTAGGCCTGGTAGCTGGGCCCCTGGGTGGGCAGGTGCCTGGGCCTTGGGCCTGGCCCAGGACGCGTGCTGGCGGGTCCCTACTTACGGCCGAGCGCGCGTGCCCTGTCTTGCAAGTTCGGTTTGACTCCTTGTACTCTGCCCCCATACCGGCTTCACCATGTTGCACCGCGTCTCGCTTCCACTGCTGCACGTGTCCCGCTCCCCTCTCATATGGGAGCGCGGCTGACCCACCTACTCGACCACTTAGTCGCAAGGTTGTCGCTTTCAACCACCAGCAGCCGCTCGGCCCAAGGCTTACGCCAACACCCTTGCGGGTGTTCTGCAAATCCAGTTGAGGGTAAGCGGGTGGGTTCTGATGCGGCGTGAGGTGCTGTGGGGGTCGTGTTTCCCATGCGTGACGATGTGTTGGTGCAAGTGCGTTGCCCTGCTGTTGCTGTTATTGCCAGAATGGCAAGCATGGCCTCTGAGCAGGCATCTGCAGGCGCCCCTGCTCGGCAGGCTGAACGGCAAGACGCGCCCCAGGATCAAGGCGTTCCTGAGCGGTCATGGTGCCAAGGCCCCCAGCGGGTGGGTTGCTCAAGGCAGGGGGCGCACGGCAGGGGGCCCCGCGGCGTCGAGCACACGTACGTACCCGCTGCTGCCCGGGCCGAAGTAGCCGCGTGCGTGCTGTGGCCGGCAGGGGAGCTCGCTCCCCTGTCCATTGCTAGGGCTGCTGTTGGGCCTGGAGTACTTGTTCCAAGCCTGGAGTACTTGTTCCGAGCCTGGGGTAATTGTTCTGCAGCATCCTGGTGTACTTATGACCGAGCAAGATATAAAATTCTACTCTAAATATAGATAGGTACCCCGGGGCAGGGCCGCCTGGGGTGGATTTAGGGGCGGGGCTGGACTCCGACCCTGGTTAGCCATGTGGACTTGCTGGTTGATCTGCGTGCTATCATCGGCAGACCAGGGTTGGACCAGCAACACAGCTTCAAGGAACCGCTCAGTGCGGCGGCAAGTTGGGTACGTGGTCTCTGACAGAGACGCGCAAATGGCATTTGACCGTGCTCCGGCAGAGCGCGGGTCCTCCCCCTGCAGGAGCGGAAGCCCCAGAACATGACCTGTGCGCCGGGGTCGTCGGTGCGATAGTTGTCAGTGAGTGCCTTAAGCATGTACGTACTGGACGGCGTCAGGTACTGCCCCGTGCTTCTTGCGTGGCCAGTGTAGGTAGCCGGGTCGAAGCCGGCGGCAATCACTGCTTGCCAATGCTCGTCGAGCAACCGCTCGCGGTTCTTATCCACCCACAAGTCCAGCATCTGGTTGTGGCCGTCCTTGGTGCCGCCAGGTAGCCCAGCAAGGAGCCACTTGACGATGGCAGCGAGGTTGTTGGCCTTGTTGTGTGCGTGCAGCCCACACAGCCACTGGTCCACCTCGGACGGTAGGCAGGCAGCGACGCTACCTGCCCATCAAAAGACGACGGGGCGTCGTTGCCCATGTCTGAATCGGGGTCGCTGACAGGCTCAGCCTCGTCAACGGGGACAGGCGGTCTTCGTCTTCTGAGGAGGACGAGGATTCGTCACCAGGATCGTCACCGACGTCGGCGGGGCCGACCGGAGCGGGGGCTGCAGCCGAAGTTGCACCAGCAGGCGATACACGGTCACACGGTCAAACACGGTGGTGGCTGGCGGCGCATGGCCGGTGCGGTGCCTGTAAGGGTCGAGTTTCGGCCAAGTTTTCCCATGTTCCTGCCGAGATTGCCCCAAGTTTTCCCCGCAATTCCCCCGCACGTCACAGCAAGCGCCTCCAGAAATGCACTGCTAGTTCATTTGTATTTCAGCCGCCCTCGCACAGCCTTTCAGCAGCCAGTGGGCGCAGCCGGCCCTGGGCCCAACACGCAGCTCACAGTCGGCCGTCCCCTTAATACCCGCATGCGCCCTCACGCCTACCCGCCTCGCCTCGCCAACGGCATGACGCCCAGCCCGCAGCTCCCTGCCGGCCAGCTCCCAACTCCCTGTACGGCGCGGGGGAGGGGGCGCAGCCGTACAACCATCTGTTGGGCATGTGACCGTTAGGCAGGCAGCTGCGCAGTTAGTTGGGCCGTTGGCCGTACAGGCCCTCTCGCCGGGAAGAACTGCAGCACGCGCCAGCGATAGTCGTTTCGCACGATTCGCGCTGGCGTTGCATATTGGCAGCACTGCAAACTACGACAGCACCACTTACTGCGAGGGCCCAGTGAAGGGTGCCGCCGCGCGCGGCGCCAGCGGACCCCCGCCGGCGCCCCCGCCTGGCAGGCTGGCACCTCGCTCGCATGTGCATCCCAGTAGTGTTCCAGTGAGATAGAGGGCAGCGCGTGGTTTGATCGATCGGGGGCGGGTTGCGTGCCGCCGGTTGCCCCTCCTCACCATCGCTTGGCGGCGTGGTCAAAAGATGTTGCAAAGGGATGCAGTTCGCGCAGCGATTTGGAACAACACGCAGGGGCATCGTAAGGCAAGCGTGGCTTGACCATCAGGCAGGACCACCAGGCAGGACCACCAGACAGGATGGTCGCGCTGGAGACAACGACCCACTCTCCTCCACGCAGAGGGGCGTCAATGACAGGGTTCTGGGTCGCCAGGCGTACAAGATCATGTAGCTTGGGTGGGCGGGTGGCAGGTCGGGGGGGGAAGGCGTGTAATAAGACGTGGACCCATGCTCCTCCAAGCCGAAGGGCGTCGCTGTAGGTTTTCTATCGTTGCAATAAATATGGTACTGCTAACGTCCGCGGTCCCGCTGCTTGGGTGGGTGACAGGTCGGGGGCAAGGGGAATGGCGGGATGCGTGCCGTGCCGGGTTTGCATCAAGCCTCGGTCTTGCCCCGGCAGCCCTATCGCAACGTCTTGCAACATCATCTTAGTATATGTCCTTGGTAGGATTACCTGTCCGGTAGCCACCTTCTCTTGCGTCCGACCAATCGTTTCGCATAAGCCTGGCATTCCTGATCACCGAGGCTCCAAATTGGCTTCAGAGGAAGAGAAATTTGTTGGTTTGACTATTGCGAGACGATAGGACATCTCTAGGACAGGCACATGGCGGACCAGCACGCAGCAAAGCGCCTCTTACTGCTCGATGGCTCAACGACTCACCCACAGCTGCTGGCCTATTCTGAGGCGCCAAGCGGCATCTTGGGGTTCTTCTTCAATGGCATACTCATCTCGGCGGTCTGCGCGTGGGCCGTTGCGCAGTTCACCAAAGTCTTCACGCACTATCACCGGGAACAGGTCAGTCTCCCGCTTACGCCGCCGAAGGCTGAGGGTCGCGCGCAACAGTTCCTCCCCGGGCCCGAGTCGTCCGTGCCGCGTGCCCCTACTTCTAAGCAGTCCCCGGAACCTCGGAACCCCGCCCTCTCCCCCGCCCACCCGCATCGGCACAGGTGTGGGACTGGCAGCGGCTCGTCAGCAGCGGAGGCATGCCGTCCTCCCACACGGGTGCGGGCGCCACGCGAGAGGGAGGCGACGCCATCGCTCAACACCCGAGCCGAGGGGCCCCTGATGCGGTCTCGTCCGGAACAGCCAGAGGGGCAGTGATCCCCGAGCCCACGGCCGCCGCGCCACCGAGCTGCTGGGGAGGCTACCGGGGGCTGGCGAGGAAGGAGCCTGCGCTCAGGCGCAGCGGCAGCTCGGCCACGGCTGCGCTGCGCGGCTGATGTGGCCCGGCCGGCCGGCCGATGCCTGCGTCCCCGTCTCGCTGGCGAGGCCCCTGCCTTCTACCGCCCCATCGTGGCGCAGGCTGCGGCCCTGCCGTTGTCCGCGGCACGCATGGCCTCACATACACGGGGCTTCGTTATCCGCACTCGCACCTAACCGCATTCCCTCCCTGCACGGCCGACGTGCCACTCAACCCTTAGTGGTGCTGTGCCGCGTGTGGGGTCCCGTCTTCACACAACACTTGAATACACAGGGCGCACCCCTCGCCGATCACCCTACCGCCGCCCACTCGGCGGCCGGCTCTTCAGCAGGGTGAAGGGCCCCCTCCGGGGCCCCCTTGGGCTGCCTTGCTATCCACAGCCCCATGCGCAGCGCAAGTCGGCGTCGCGTGCCCCCCTGCTGCGTGCCGATGTTCCCCTGCCCTCCACCGTGGCTGCTTCCCCCCCTCCGCTCAGCCCTCGTCGCAGCCATGCCCGCGCCCCTGGGCATGCAGGCGGGGCGGGCACGGGGCACCTCCCCCGGCACACCCACGCGTACCCTGGCCTCCCTCCCCGCTCTCTCCCCTCGCCCTCCCCCGCGCAGCCCTCATCGTGGCCATGACCACCGCCGTGGGCATGCAGGCCGGCACCTCCTCCTCCATCTTCGCAATCTCCCTCGTGCTCACACTCATCGTCATGTACGACGCAACAGGTGCGGCCGGCCGCCGACCGCCGACCGCCGACCGTCTCCCGAGGCAGAGACACGCACTCGGCATCAGCGCCCGCGCTGCTCTCCGGCTCCCTCTCTCTCACAGGGGTGCGGCATGACGCGGGGCGGCTAGCGGCCTCGCCCCCTGCCTCCCCCTCCCTGCGCTCTCCCGCAGCGTGCTGACTGCTGACCCCAACCACCCCATCCTCCCTTTCCCCTGGCCCCTCTCCCCTCCCCATCCTCCCTCTCCCATTCCCTCTCCGCTCCTCTGCCCCTTGCCCTGACCCCTCTCCGCTCCCCATCCTCCCTCTCCCATTCCCTCTCCGCTCCTCTTTCCGCCCCTCCGCCCGTGTCCGCCCTCACCCCAACCCCAGGCGTGCGGCTGCATGCGGGCCGGCAGGCGACGGTGCTCAACATCATCATAGCTGAGATGCCGCCGGACCACCCCGTCAACGTGAGCTGCGGCTGCTGCAACGATGTCCAGCACGCTCGCAGCGGCTATGATGCTGCGTTGCACGGTCTGGGGCGCCAAGGCAGCGGCGGTGTGCCACCCCTCCACCCCACGTACACGCTGCGTACTGCCTGTGTATATAGGCGCCCCCGCAAGGATTCGCATGCACCTGGTGCTCCTTAACTCCTACTGCCCCGCCCGTCAATGCGACTGCCCACTGCCTGGCAAGCTGGAGCTTCACTCCCTAAGCACTTCCTCCCCATCGTTCCCTCATCCACAGGACAACGGGCGCCTGCGGGACGGCCTGGGGCACACCCCCACAGAGGTACGGCAGCGGCCAGGTGTACGACAGCACACATGTGTACGGCGGCGGGCGAAGCGGTGCCGTTGTGCCGGGGCTTTGCCGTACGGCTACTGGTGGAGCCGCCCTGACCTAATCCATCCCATTTACTCGCTGCATGTTTAGGTATGGCGCACCCTTCTGCCCCCGCTCCCCTTTCTCCCAGGTTGCTGTGGGCGCAGTAGTGGGCATCGTGGTGGGGCTGCTGGTGGAGTCCCTCTACCTGCTGGGCTCGGGCTCGGGGGGCGGGCTGCTGGGGGGGCCTGCAGGGGGGAGCCAGGGCAGCGCTCACACATGAGCGGCGCCGCGCCTGGCTCGGACCGGCCGGCAGCCCGCGCATCGTATAACATTGACGACACGCCATCGGTGGAGTCTATCGACGCTATCGTGAAAGATGTGCGGTGGCGTCCAGCTCGGATGCGGCAGCGGCGGCCCAGCGCGAAGGCCGCCCAAGGTCGCAGCTCGGAGGCGGCAGCGGCGGCGTGGGTGGCGCGCGGTGCGGAGGCGGACGGCTCCTGCCCGGCGGAGGGCGGCGCGACAGCGGCACGGCAGCGCGTGCTGGCGGCGGGCGGGTCGAGCCGCTCTGCCTGCTGGGCTCGGGCTGGGCAGGCAGCTGCCGACGGCGGCCGCGGCGGCGGTGGCGGGCAGCTGCCGGCGGCGGCCGCGGCGGCGGTGGCGGGCAGCGGCAGCGCTCGGCGCGCAGCGAGACGGCCCGGGCTGTGTGCGGGGGGCCGGGCTGCTGTGGCAGGCAGGCAGCGGCTGGCGGCGGCTAGGCGCATGGCGAAGGGGCGAAGGGGGGGGGCTGGACGAAGGGGCGCGCGTTGCAGCGGGGGGCACGCCCGTGGCAGGTGGTGGAGCTGGCGTTGCAGTGCTGGAGCGCAGGTGCCTCTGACGCGCATTGCGGGGGCATGGGCTGGTGGGGGGCCGCGGTGGCGCAAGGTGGGAGCGAGCGGCGGCGACGGCTTTCGGGCGGGGACTGCGTGGAGGTTGGCTGCTTGGTTGGAGCGGAGGTCTGCTGGGGGCCCCTGCCGGGCTGCGTGAGGGGGCAGGGGCAGGAACTAGGGCAGCGGCGTGGCGCGGCGCGGTGCGGCGTAAGGGCGGTGTGTTCAACTGTAAGGGCGGTGCGTGTTGACGATGGTGTACACGCATGCATGAGTGCAGCGAGCAACTGGCCTGTTGAGGCAGAATTCCAGGCGGGGCAGGCGGGGTTCGTGTAGGCAGGGTAATGGACTGATGCGGCGAAGCTGCGACCCGCGGGACGCCCCTTCCAGGCATGCCCTTGCGAGCAGAGCTGTGCATAGCAGCTAGAAGTTAGCACAGCTTGACGTGTAGCGCCCGTGATCACAGGAAGGTGGAGAGGTAAGGAGGAGAAGACAACACCCACCCTTACGGACGAATACCATACTTCAATAGCTCAAATATCAGCTAGAACCGCAAGCTGCAATACACGCTAAGAAGCCCAATCGCTACACAGCTGCTCATTGAGCGCAGCGAAACCCAACAGCTTCCCCTGATGCGTTGCTGCATTCAATTGAAGGTGCAATATATAGTACCAGTAGCGACCTAGCGGCTGGCGTTGCCCCGTCGCAAGCGATGGCTGCGACGTGGAATCGCTTCTTCGGCTCTCTGTCAGCCAGCGGCGCAGCTGGAGACCCATCCAATGCTATCGATGCAGCCGCCAGGTCGGCAGGCGGAGGCATGCGTGCTAGCGAAGGTCAAGCCCGCAACACCGTCCACCATCGTGGCGCCCCGCCAAGCAACGGTGGCGCGGCCAGCGTCCCACCCGACGTCCTCGCTGCGGTATTCGCCCGCTGCGACATCCTTGGTTCTCGGGACCGCGGCGCCTGCCGGCTCGTGTGCCGGGCGTGGCGCGCCGCGTGTGACGGCCGCGCTGTGGCATCTCTGGCACTGCGATCGCCCGCACACGCGGTCCTGCTGCGCCGCTTCCCGCTGATCTGCTCCCTGAGTCTCGGCCCAGCTGTAACGGCGCATCGCAGCGCCTCGGCGGCTGCCTTTGCTGCGCTGCCGCACTTTGCGGGCCTGACATATCTGGAGCTCGGGTTTGAGTCGGCATCGGCGGTGCGGCTTCCAGCTAGCCTGCGCAGCCTGAGCCGGCTCCGGTCACTCTCCATCCGCTGCGACGACGGCGGTGGCGCCGTCGGTAAAGCTTGTGGTGGAGGCGGCTGCGGTGGAGCCGGGCCCGGCGGCGGCGGCGGCAACGGCGGCGCTCCGCCGGGCAGCAGCCTCCTCGGCTCGTCCGACGCGTTTGGCGGCGCCGGTGTTGGCGCCTGCGGCGGCGGCGCCGCCTTCGGCGTCGGCATCGGGGCCTCCGCCGCCGGCGTGCGCTGTGGCAGCGCCGCCGCCGGCGCGCTCACACCGCGCCGCTTGTCAGACGACGGCGGCGGCGGGCCGGACGGCGGCGGCCCCGACGGCGCCGCCGCCAGCGACGATGATGGCGGCGCCGTCGCCAGCGCCGTGCTGCGCTCCATGCGCCTCGCCGGCGCCGCTGGCGAGCCGCTCGCCGTCGCCGCCGCCTCCGTTCGCGGCGCTCCCGGTCTCTCGCTGCTGCTCGCGTCCCTGCCCTGCCTCACGTCCCTCCAGCTCCACCACGTGACCGCCTCCGTGCCCGAGGTCCTCGCCGCCACCGCCGCCGCCGCCGCGGTGGCGGCCGCTGCCGCCACCGCCGCCGCCACCTCCGACGCCGCCGCCGCCACCGCCTCGGGCGGCGGGCTGGTGTGCCTGGTGCTTGAGGGCCCTGGCATCAATCTAACGGGAGTGGGGGAGCCGGAGGCGGCGGAGGCCATGGCGCGTCTGGAGGTGCGTGCTGCTGCGTTGTCACACGGACTGTGACGTGACGAGGCGCGTACGACAGACGCCGTGGGCGCACCCCCGGACCCCCTGGGCCCCTGCCTGGCCCCCCACGGGGCGCGCACTGCTCACACGAACCCCACCCAATCCCCGTCCCGGCCCACCCCGCAGGCCCTGGCGGTTGACTCGTGCACGGGAGCGGACGAGCTGGTGCCGCTGCTGCCGTACCTGTCACGGCTCAAGGTACGGCTCGTCGCGCGGCACGGGGCCGTTCGCCGCACGGAAGCACGCCGTGGGGCGGCGGCGTGCATCGGTCGGGGGCGGAGGGGATGTTGGGGACAGTGGTGGTGGTGCCGGGCGGGGGGCGCACCTGGCGAGTGGTACGTGCGGTGCGGCGGTCGGCCACGCCACGGCAGCCACGCCACGGCGCCTTGGCGGCGCGGCACCGGCGCGGCGGAGGGGCCTGGCGGGCTTGAGCTGACATGCCCCCGGGCATACGGCATTTGGCACCGGTCACCGGGCGGCCAGGCGCGGAGCGGCCCTCGGATCTCCCACCCCCGTCGCCCCTCCCACCCGAAACCCTGCCCGCCCCTCCCCGCCCTCACCCGCAGCACCTGGAGCTGGCGGGCATGGACTACGCCTGGGCCGCGGCCGCGGGTGGGTGCCGCCGGCACAGCGCGTAGCAGTACACTCGCGGCTGCCAGGTTACTGCCGTACTGATGAAAAGTGTACGGCCAGTACCGCTCGGCTGGTGTCGTGGACGGGTGGTTCGGGCGGGGGGCATGGGCAACGCCTGGCTCACGGAGCCCGTGCCTGCGTCGTTGAGGGAGGAGAGCGAGCCCATGTGTGGGGGTGGGTGGGGTGTCATCTGCCTCACCAAGTGGCGCGTGTGTACCTGTAGCCACGGCCGTGGATGGGCCTGCCTTCGCGTGTGTGTCCCACCACACGCACGACCAGCCGTAGGTCAGCGCCCTCCCCTTCCTCCCTGCTTCCCCGTCCGTGCCTCCTCTCCCAACCCGCACACCACCCCGCCGCCATGTCGCCGGGCAGCACCCTCCCCCGGCTCCTTTCCCTGCCCTCCGACCGGCGTCCGTACCTCGCCTCCCCCAACCCTGCCAGGCTACACCCGCCGCCTCGGGTTCAGCTCCGCCAACCAGCTAGCCCAACCGCCGCCCCTCAACAACCACTACCAACCGCCGCCGCCGCCGCTCAACCACCAGCCGACCGGCGCCGCCGCGGCGGCGGCGGCGGCGGCCGCCATGGCGGGCGGCGAGCCGTTGGGCTTCCTGCCATGCCTGCGACGGCTGGCCTACCTCGGGCTGTCCGGCTCCTTCCTGCGCAGTCTGACGGGCCGGCCTTTGGCCTGCCTCACCCGCCTAACCGCCCTGGACCTGGGCGGCAACGGCCTGGACGACCTGCCGTATGGTGAGGCCGTACTGGCGGCAGAAGGGTGACAGGGTAGCGGCTGGCCCGCCTTGGTGCCAGTGACAAGCGGACTCGGTGCCCGCGGGCAGCGGCTGGCGCTGGAGGCAGCAGGCAGTAGGCAGCAGGCAGCAGGCAGCAGGCAGGCAGGCAGCAGGCAGCAGGCAGCAGGCAGCAGGCAGCAGGCAGGCAGGCAGCAGGCCCGGCTTGTCAACATGGATGGCTGCGCGCCGGGGGCTGTGACGGGACCGGTTGCCTGCCGCCAAACTGCCTGGACTGCCACACCCTTCCTGCTGCCCGCGCTGCGCCCCAACCGCTCTGGCCCCCGGCCGCAGGCCTGTCGTGCCTGCCGCTGCTGGCGCGCCTGGACGTCAGCCACAACCAGGTGGGCTGGACTGTTATCTATGCAAGTCCTTGTACGTTTTACATGTTTTGAGTACACCGTGTTATATTAATGATTAAGTGTGGCCGGGACTAGGCGGCGGGCGGCGTGGACGTCAGCCACAGCCAGGCAGGCTGCTCTGAGTGTGTGACGATGTGTGCTCTGAATGTGTTGATTCAAGGAAAGAAATGTAGTGAAACGCATGCCGCGCGTGTCGTGTGGTGGTGGCGTGTTGGTCGTGCGTAATATGCAAGCAGGGATGCTGTTTGTGGCGTGCGCGAGTGCGGGTAGCGAAACCCAGCGCCGTGCCGCCGAGTGTGTGAACTTCGACGTATCAAAACTTGCAGCGCAGCGGGAGGGAGAGGCGTACGCCGGGCCGGGCCGCCCAGTCGCTCCGCACGGGTCACGCGAACGAGCCACGCCGACCAAGGTTGCGAGTTTGCGTGTCAGTCGACTCATTCCCCCGCCCCGCCATCTCCCCCATCCCCCTGACGCAGCTGCCGGCGCTGCCCGCCTGGCTCAGCGGCCTCCAGGTACGGCAGTGGGTGTGCGACAGTGGCGCGGCAGTACGGCAGCGGGGAACATGGCGAGTGGCGCGATGGGTGTACGACTGGCCGGCGGCCTCCCATCCTCAGGCTCCCCCGCATCTTGCCCCGCATCTTCCCGCCATCCCCCTCTTCTGCCGTACAGTCACTGTCCTGCCTGTCGGCGCACCACAACTGCCTGGAGCGGTTTCCCGTACTGCTGTACGACCTGCCGCGGCTGTCGTACCTGGCGTTGGGCAACAACCGGATCAACTGGTGGTGAGAGTGGGACGTGACATGCCGCGGCACGGCAGAGGGTGCGGTTAACGAGTAGCTATGGCACGCCCGCATCGTTAGCCAAACGCCTCGGGCGCCGCAGCTGCGAGAGTAATTACCGTTGGGCGGACCGCCGGACCCAAATATGGTAGCAGCCGCGTGGTTGGTTCGGTCGATGTTTTGATGGTTGGTGTCGGGCTTGGTCGAGACTTGAGAGCCAAGGCGACGTTAACCTCGCTTTGCCCCGGCCCCTGTCGTCGGCCCCCGCCCCCGTCTTTCCCTTTAGGCCCGTGGAGTCGCTCCTACCCCGCCGGGTCCACCCCCGCCCGCCGGCGCCGCCAACCAATGCCGCCAGCCCAGCCGCCGCCAACCACCTACCGCCGCCGCAACCGCCGCCGCCGCCGCGGCTACCGATCGCCTGCCTCGACCTCTCCCACAATCCGCTCCTGGGACTGCCCAGCGGCCTAGGGGCCCTGGCGGCGGCCGCCGCCGCCGCCGCCGGCCCAGACCCGGTGGCGCCGCCGGCGGCGGTTGGCGGTTGCGCCGGCTGCGCCGGGCTGACGGCGGTGCGGCTGCGGCACTGCTTCGCGGGGCTCGACGGCGGCGCCGCCGCCAGGGCCATGGCGTTGCTGGCGGGCCTGACGGGCCTCAGCGAGGTGCGTACGGCTTGCAGCCCTGGCATCTCGTATGAGGAAGATGCGAGGGCTGGTAGGATGAGCGCAGGGCTGACGGCGCGGGGCTTGGGCTCGCGGCGGGAGCCTGGTCGCCGCATCTGGACCCTGCGGGGTCCGCACCGACCGGCGCATCGTGGCCTGGACATCCGACTCGGAACCGCCAACCGCTAACCGCCAACGGTCCCAACCGCAGCTCGACCTGTCGTCCAACCGCCTGCACCAGCACGCCATCGTGCCGCTGAGCGAGCTGGTGGGGCTGAGGAGCCTGGCGCTGGCCGACAACGCGCTCGAGGTAAGGCGGCTGCTTCATGGACTACAATGCACATGCGTTCGTGTTGGTGCAGCAGTAGATGTAGATGTATGAATGACAGGGGCTGCGTAGCAGGGCCGCTGCAGACGCGTCACGCCGCGGGGCCTGGGAGTCGTGTCGCCGCGTGCCGAGGCGTGTGGTCCCCACCCGCCAGCCCGGCCCGCCTGCGATGCGGCTAACCAACCGCTCCAACCGCCGTGACCCAACCGCCGCAGGAGCTGCCGCTGGGCTTCGCGGGGCTGTCGCGGCTGACGGCGCTCAGCCTGCGCGCCAACCGCTTCACTGAGGTGCGCCGTGCCATCATAATGATAAGCTAGAACGAACGTATCTTGTCAATGCAGCCGCATCACCCAGGTGTGTTGCGACATCCCGAGGAGATGGGTGCCTGGCGGTCTCTACCCCACTGACACATGCCCGCCCCCTCCTGCATGCCCGCCATGCAACCGCCCCGGAGCGCCGCCCCTCCGCCCCGAAACTGCGCCGTAACCGTCATCAACGCCCAACCGCGCGCCAACACAACCACCCCAACCGCCGTAGGTGCCCGTCTGCCTGCGCTGGCTGTCGGGCCTCGAGGCCCTCGACCTCAGCTGCAACCGCCTCGCCGAGCTGCCGTTCTGGATCGCGGGTGGCGCCGGTACGGCAGGAGGCAGTACGGGCACCTGTACGGCAGGCGATGCGTCAGCCGCCGCCGGCTCGCAGCTCCCGGCGGCGGCAGGCGACGGCTTGCACCCCGACCCCAACCGGTACCGCGACCAACCGCCAACCGCCAGCCGGCAGCCCCAAAACCTGCCGGGCCTTGTCGCGCTTCGGCACCTGGACGTGTCGCAGCAGTACGGCGTGGCGGTACGGGAGAGCGGCCTGCCGCACATCCCGCCTCGCCTGGTAGGTGCTGCCAGGGGCGAATGCAGCTGGGGAGACCCTTGGCGGTGGTACATGCTGGGTAGAGAGGTGGCGAGGACAGTGGACAAAGTCCCGTGGCAGGCAAGATTCCATGGTCGGCCAAATCCCGGGGTGGGGAAAGGGGTGAGGGAGCGGCACACACGGGCGCATGCCCCTCGCCGGCCCAAGGTGCCCGAGGCGCGCGGTCTGTGGCAGAGCATGGGTTAGGACCACCTGGTCCACCCTACCTCCTTAAATCACGGCGAGTCCAGTTCGCTATACCTCTATTTCTATTCCTATTTCTATTTCAGGGCACGGCAGCAGGCGCGTAGGGCCCATGTCATGCCGCCAGGTGCCTGGGCCGCCCACCCCGGTACCCGTCTTCCCACGCCACCGGCATGCCCCACCCCACCTCAACCCCTACCGCAGGAGGTTCAGCCACCGCACTGCCTGTACGGCCCCCTGCAGGTACGGCACACGGGCTGTACGGGTCGAGCGCCGAACGCGGTTGCTGCCCCCTCCCGCCCGCCCCCCGCGCTCGTCCGACAGCCCCGCCGCCGCACAGGACACCGCCCCTGCGCCCTACCCCTGAGCCTCCACAGGGCGAGGCCTGCCGCCCGCCCTCCTGCGCCTGCCCCACCAGCGCACCC